>JARKHS020026097.1:0-213464 GCA_030143305.2 Amblyomma americanum | reverse complement strand
GTAGCGATCAGCTCCTGTATCTAAACAAAATATCGACGTACTAATCTGGCAATGGTGCCGGAAAATAGCTACTGGGCGGTGGTAACGACACACAAACCACAGCACAAGAAACCCGACAAAGTTTACAGGTTCCTTCGTGCTGCAGTGCTGGACCAGATTGCGGCAGGAATGCATGGTGGGCACTCCTCTGTCGGGGACATCCTGCTGGGGCCTCAGGCTGCCCGATGCTTCTCAAAAACGTGTTCCACGTGTCACCTCAACGCTGCGTCTTACTCCTTCACTTCCGGCTGCGGCCTGCAGGAATCGAACGGTGCGCGCAAAGGTGCCTCCGCCTGAACCGCTGTGTTTTGACTTCTAACGAGACTGTGGTCTTCTTTTGGTACATCCGCCATAGCGTCATTTCCCGTATGGTAGGCGGTGTTGACGTTGAAGGACCAGCACCAGCTGATTTGCCGTGCCTGCGCTACCATCTTTTGCCACTGGGGTCCTGAAATGAGGGCTCCGCCTGCAGACACCACATCTCAGCCCTCGGTTAAAGTTTACTCTTCTCCTTACCGTATAAATCAATGTATTCTATTCAACCAACCTTTCATTTCTCCGACCCGCCGCAGTGGCTCTGTGGCTTTGGCGCTAGGCTGCTGATCTGAAGGTCACGCGTTCGCTATCGACACGGCACCATTATATCGGTGGAGGCAAAATACAAAAACGCCCCTGTGTTGTGCGATGTCAGCTCATGTTAGAACTTCAAGAGATCTAAAGTTATACCGAGCCTTTTACTGCGACGTGTTTCCTAGATGGCAAGACGGGCGAGTTGGTGATACATACTTATGCGAAAATAGCGCAAAAGACGAGGACAACAATAGCGCTGGTCCTGTTGTTTTCTTTCCTTGTTGTCCTCGTCTTTTGCGCTATTTTCGCATAAGTGTGTTTCCTAGCCCATACGTCGCTTAGGGACGTTAAACCCTATAATTTATTTTCCTTTTTTTGCCATAAGTCTTCCTTATAATCTCAGCAGTCGAGGCCCAGGAGAACATGAGATTCTACGTACCGTAAATACTCGTGCTCGAAAAGGAAACCGCGGACGCTCAATGCATTTTTACATTAAGGATTGTTCAAAGTTCGACCAACTTCAGTGGTTTGCCGGAGGTAGTGAAATCGACAAAAGAAGCAAAATACGCTCGCGCAACCGATGTCCTTTCGAGCAGCTTGCCTGTCCGAAAGGTTGTGCTGTGAAACGCGCATGCCTGGTTTTCCGTGGAATTCGCGGAAGCGGCCCGTGCGGGCGCAACTGAAAAGCGCTTGAACCAGGAACGGGCTCGAGGCTCAAAGCCCACAGATCGCGCGAAAATCGAAAGCGCGCTTTTCATGCATTAGAAAAGAGGCGCATCGCGGCCCGCAAATGCGCAGCACGGAGCCCAACACCTGCGCTATCGAGACAGTGCTCCGAGGGACAGAAAGCTCCGGCCGTGATCCGCGTGCTGTGCCCCTCCCGGACAAACAAATTTAATGAAAGCAAATTTGGACGCTGCTAATGCATCTTTTGCCGATGTTAGCAAACGTTCAGAGGAACGATAATGTGCGCCGCGAGTTCGTGTTTCAGCAAAAACAACAATGTACATAGGCTGCGTGTGTTGTAACATCCTTTTAGTGCACTTCCTATGACATTTTCACTGAAAAGCTTGATCAAAAACTACAGTTGCCTTTCGCGTTGTATTTCAAAGTTGGTTTTTTGTCATGTTATATTTATATGATGTGTTGTATAGCTTCGGGTTTTTTATTGAAATAGAGACTTGGAAAACTTCAAAAAACAGCGCTTGTACAGTATTCCTTGCACAGAGCGAAACAAATGTGATTAGTTAGGTAAAATATAACGAAAGTCAACAAGGCATCAACCTTGTCGCGTGCGACACAGGCCGTAAAGCAACTAATTTCGACGGTCAAGACCAGACTCTCTTCGGACAACTAGGAAGTCCTGAAGGGTCATAATTGTCAATGAATGCACTTTTGAAGTTGACAGTGCTTAGTACTACCACGCCATCAAGGACGAA
Organism: Amblyomma americanum; assembly: GCA_030143305.2. NCBI lineage: Eukaryota > Metazoa > Arthropoda > Arachnida > Ixodida > Ixodidae > Amblyomma > Amblyomma americanum. The sequence continues at coordinate 211,416 of JARKHS020026097.1, read as the reverse complement.
AATTAGTAACAGCAATACAAGTTGTGCGATTTCACAAAACAGCGTTGAAGTTTTTTGTCGTGTTTTGGGAACTATAGAAAAATTAGTGTTACACGTACCGACGAAAAAAATGGTAGCGGATGTAGTGAAAATGGTAGAGGAGAAGGAGAAGTGCCTTTCGTGGCTTCTTTCTGTCTCAGAAGATGAACATAAATAAAATCAAATACAAATGTGCGTTTACAGAAACACGGTACGAAACAGCGAGAGAAATGAAAGGGGTAGGATGGAAAGGACGCCAAGCTCTAAGGTTCCGGTAGGTTACAGTCAACAGGGATAAGCCTATATAGAGGCGAAAAAATGAAGGAACGTTAAAAACTAAACAACACATTCAACCCTAAACAAACTAGAGGGAGCGCTGAGTAAAGTCATCATTCCTTGCTAAAACACATCGACATTAAGAAGTGACGCAGCGCTCGGGAAGCTTTGGGCGTTGGTGAACGTTGCAATAACGATAGGAATGATGCGCACAGCCAGTGGGCCCCCCTCAAGGTGGTCAAGCAAAGAACATAGCGCTTGTTTTCTCGCAGTAAATCGAAGACACGGGGAAATAATATGCTTAGAAAGGCGTCACGCAAGACAGATCGTCTCAACTGTTTTCTTAAAAGACAGCTGAAACGTTTTATTTTTTTTAGAATTCGATGTTCTTCAAGAATTCGAATATGTGGAGCTCCTATAGATAAAGCATGCCAAGCAGATTTAAGCTAGCACTTACAATGGCGGGCGCTTAAAAGCACGACTATGCTCAGGCTTCTCCTCCCTGCGTTAGAGAAGTGACCCGAACCTCAAGATGACGTCACTGTTGCCGAAATTTCATGTCCGCTGCCTTCGCCCCTATGCGGCCATGCGTCGTCTGATGCCGCCAAACGATGCTTCGTAGGCTTCATCTTCGGTAGCTTTGGCTTTTTTTCCTTGAAGCAACCGTTTCTCCTTGGAAAATGTAGTGCCACCGTACGGAGTGTCGTCATTGCGGCCTTAAATTTGACCACCGCTATGCACTGCAGAGAAGCCAGAACACCGACGTGGCTTCATTGGCGATCACGGAACCATCTCAAACGCTAGCACAAAAAGACTTCGCATGCCGTATCCACACGTTTCGCCGTTTAAATGGTTCAGCACATCCAGGAGCAACGCAGAAGGTTTTCTTCGGGGGACCCGATTTCAAACCAACAATGGCGAGATCCCGACTAAGTACCCGAAGTGTCTTTGAGGTCCCCACTTTAATGAGAACGGCTCCCTGTGGTCCACTTGCTGCAGCTGTGCTAGTAATTGAATTCTTCTGTATGAACAGTATATGGCTTAATCTTTGTGATACATGTAGTAGAGTTCACGGTCACTTCAGCGCTTTATGTACTAGGAATGTTCTGGTATGGCGCCTGTTCCTATTTGCCATCTCTCTAAAGTTACAGTATTTACGCCAGATGTAGAACAGAAACGTTGCGTTATTCCGGCATATGGCGCTGATACATCGCTTTATTTCTCTTTCTCGCTCTCTCAGAATCTTTGATATGCGACCTTTTCAGATAAAATTTTAAGCGAATCAGTCAATCGCGTGTTGAAATCAAGCCGTCATTAACGCGTTCTGCCATTTGGCAAACGCAGCAAATAAAGAAAACAGGGACAAGTTTTATGTTAATATATTTTTATCGACTACTAACCCTTAGCCTGACGTGCAATAATACATCAAGAGACCCTGGAAGGAATGATCTGTAAGTTGAAAGAACACTTATGTGAGACATGTACGCGTCTGCGCGCCACGCGTTTTTCGCAAGGTTTGAATGACACATTATCATACAATTGATTCGTTAAGATTGTGCAAGAGTTTAACACAGGCAGAAGTAAATGTGCGTTTGGGGTCTGATTTATCAGTGCCCCCTAAACTAAAGTGCTCACCACTGTGAATGCGACAGCAGATTTATAGGAAAAACTTCCGCCAAGAATTTTTTCTGTTGTGACATATAAATTTAAACTCAGTTCAGTGGTACAGGAGCCATCTTTATTTTTGGCGAGGCTATGTTCGTGTTCAGCATTCTTCATTCGCCGAATGTGAATAGCGTGACGTCGCGGCCCTGCTAAATATTGTAATGCCTGGGAGCATCGTCATTTCTTTCTTATCCGGGAGGTGGTACGTCGTTCTTCAACACGTTTCCCATGCCATTTTTGCAGTGCATTCGCTATTGTTTTTCTTTTCATCACGGATTTCTGTACTTTCTTGTCTTTTTTATTGTAAGCGTGTTTATAAGTGTATTCGGCGCTCGTTCTGCGTCAGGCTGTCTCCTGAAAGATGTTTACTTCTGCTTGCGATATACTAATAGAGATTATAGGTGAAATAACAAAAGATCTTCCAAGCACTACTCAGAAATCTGTCCCTCAGCAAATCAGTGTACATCCATGTATGCTTTTATTATTCGCAACAAAACTGTTACACCGACATCCGTCAACACATTTAACTGCAACTTCAGACATCGGTAATCTCAATGGTAGCAAAACTACATTTTTCTATGGTTTCAAGCAAAAATGCGCCTTAATTATATACAGCTTGATAGATAGTGGATACCCCAAAACAGTACAGTAATTTGCTTATAACGCTCATAAAATAAGTTATGTTTTGAAAACAGTCGATGTAGCTCGGTATGATCGGCACGTCAGAACGAGGTCAGAATCGACAACAAAAAATTATTATGAAGGAAGAAGGAATATGTTAAGCCCGCGTTTCCAGCATTTCCCCCCTGCCGTGGTCGATTGTTAGACGACATGTAGGACCACCCTTACTAACACTTCCTATCAGATAAATTTAGTGCTTCGTGATTTATGTAAGAGCTAGTGGCAATACAGCGGAATCTCCGTTGAAACGAATTGTTCTTTTTGCACATCACTGCCATGTTCTTCAAGATCTCTTGAACTAAACCGGACTGAAACAAGAAAGTATTAGTTTTGTATACAACACAATGTTCGAAAGAATAAAACACGGAAAAATATTAGTTTCTTTCAGCGTAAAAATTTACAAAATTTCATTGTGAACCGATGTGCACATTAATCACGCGGAGGCTAAGCGCATACAGTACCCGGTGAAGGTTCAACGCAGTGTTCTTGTCTTGACGAATGCTATCACCACCGAGCGTCATCATCCCATTGCGTCGTAATTTTTTGCGCGTGACCAAACAAATTACAGCATATTTGTCGTGCTTCGACGACTCGTATACATCAAATGTCAGACCGTTAGACATATGTCTTTTTTTCTGTTCAGAGGAAACGGTTTTAGAAAGGCTGAAAGTAAAATGAAAATCTAGCATATAACCTGTACTTTCGCCATGCAACTCTGGAAGAGTGGATGACCACGGCGATTTTTTTTATATTTGTGTGAAATTCTGACATTTGTAACGCGCAGAATCTGCAGCCAATATGGAAACAATTTTATAAATATGTAACGCGGGAAAGCTATCTCAACGTCTGATATGCTTATTTATTACGTTCGATATTTTTAATCACATTGCCGACTAAGAAAACTTGCATTTTTTAATTTTCAAAATATTATCTTGCCCCTAAAATCAAAACTAAAAATTATAGGAATTACTTTTATTTAATAACCATCAAATTATTGATCCAAATCAGGTACATACGTCTACCTCGCTTTACAATCCACTTGTACTGATCGCACCGGCGTATCTCTCACGGTTTTTAAAATAGAAATCCGTGAACGTTAAAAAAGTCGCCTGATATATTTATGAATGCATAATTATAAAGCACCACAAGTTTGAGCCTATGTGGTGCTGCTGTCTTTGTACACGCGTTGCCTTTTATGACTACAGGCGAAGGGGATAATATGCCTTATCGTGCTTGACTTGGTGAAATACGATTCTCTCTTTTTTGTGTGTGTGTGCTCTTCGGTAGTTTGAATGGTTCTTCTTCCACTGGATAGGCTGTTTCGATTGACAAGGCTTCTTGAGCCGCAGGCGCCTTGAGGTGAGCTACAGACAGCGTCCACTATGCATGAATTTCCGATGAATGGCGATAGTGACACGCCGTTCTTTACTTCTTCACATCGCTGCCAAGGAAAGTCAGACTTGTTTTGCGCTCATATTTGAAGGATAACTCGCTTCTAGGGCGCATACAGTGAAAAAGGTATCGTGGATATGCTGAAGTAACTTTTTATGCCTCGTGGATTAATAATATTCGTAAAGTTTCAGAACTTGTATGTTATCGAAGCGGGTAAAAAACTCCTCTGTGTGGGCTCGGCATTCTACATTTGCAATAAAACGAATCGTTTTCTTTTGCAGTCGTAATGGGTTTTGAATCGGACGGTGCATGTAGTTTACATCAAGCTACCGAAAAGCTGATGAAGTGCCAGTGGTTTGAGCATATCTGCCATGCGCAGAAACATATTCACCACAGGAGAGAACTGCAAATATATCGAAAAACGAGCCGCCGCGGTGGCTCAGTGGTAATGGCGCTCGGCTGCTGGCCCGAAAGACGAGGGTTCGATCCCGGCATGCAGCGGTCGAATTTCGATGGAGGCGAAATTCTAGAGGCCCATGTGCTGTGCGATGTCAGTGCACGTTAAAGAACCCCAGGTGGTAGAAATTTCCGGAGCCCTTCACTACCGCGTCCCTCATAGCCTGAGTCGCTTTGGGACGTTAAACCCCTATAAACCCAACCAAACCAAATCAAATGAAACCAAACCGAATAGAAGACGTTATTCTAGACCTGAAGCACAATTACTATACAGCACCAGCTTTATACTTCGCCCCTCACGCCGAAAATATCTCTCCCTCGCCTTGCCCAGCCCGTAAGAAGATTACACCGTCTTTCTTCAAGCGTGTCGTCACCGTACTCAGCGGGAAAGGGATTAGCGAGCACCTTTCCAGAGCTCATAGAGAGGAGGGCGCACAAGCAGCTCCTAACCAGTTTCAACGCTCGAGCACTCGCTACCGCGTCCGAAAGATCGGATACCAAAAGAAAGGTTCGAGGAATAGTTTATCAGGTGCCATGAGCTTAGTACTCTGCCACATACATCGGCAAGAAAAGAACTTATCGGAACAACTTTGCCCACAAAAGTTAGACGTTGAAAGGCAGTATCGGGACTATTTGGTGTAACACTTGTTTGCAAGAAATTTTTTTCGCTACTTAGGAATTTGCACGACTGCATAGGGGAGAGGACGAGGTTCATGCAACGAAGCGCAACTAGAAACTGTCTGCGCTACTCCGCTGCCGCCGGAGTTATCGTGGAGAACGGGAAAAATAACGAAAACATAAAAATGCGAGATAAAACGTCCGCTCAAGTTGCATCAGTCAATGATTATTAGCTGATGTTTAGCTGAGCTTCGTTGTGGCGTTATGCGTTTTTGCTTTTGGGCTGATTTATTACTTTGCGGCGGGCGTACGAACGGAGGATTTCCTTCTGTTTATCCGTGAGAGAAATTGACGGGGCGCTGACGCATGCACCATGTTCTCTGGATTTGATGCCATATACGCTTCCAATGTCTCAAACACCAGCCTGTCTTTCCTGTACATAATGCTCGAGTGACTGCTTCATGAAACTTTGGAACACACTCCTTGCATCTTTTGAACTGATCGCCCAAACACCCGGATCCTGTTAGCAACTTGCATGTACTTTTATGCACTGATACTCTTTCATTGACGCAGCTTCCACATGAGCCGATATGTTATGTGTATATGTTTGCTCTGTTTTCCGCCTTTTCCACGATACTGCCACTGACGATGGAGTGGAGCACATGGTTGCGAGCTAGAGACGACAATGTCAGACCTTTTACACAACGGCAACCACTTTTTGACATCATTTTAAGTGACAACTCGTTCCCACAGCAAATTTACTGAACTCCTGCTTTCTGCGTTGCGCGAAGGTATCAGCGATTATATGTTCTTTTTATTACAAAATGCGGCAAAAATTTTAAGAATGCTTTTCACAATAACCTAATGCGTCAGTATGTAGCCCAAAGTCAATATGTAGCCCGAAAATTACAGCAAGTTAATAATAATTTTGAACAGACTGAAAATGAATGCGATCGGAACGCCCGTGAAAGTACTAAAATTAACGCATTCAAAAGAACATGAAGGCAGTTGCATTATAGTATATTCAAAAATAGCCAAAAGGTCTTTCATATCTGTGATGTTCTGAATTTACAGAAAGAAACTGAAAATATCATCATTTTGTCCGCTACTGTACAGATGAACGAAGCGCTGTCAACTATCCTCGTCTTATGGCAAGCCGGGAAATGTAACAGAATAAACAACGAAGCCATAAAATGAAGGTCATGTGAGCCAGCAAAATCAATGAAATAGCCAAATCGCAAATTCTTTTATGAGAAAAAGCATCTTGTCCTAAAGCCGTGGCTTACGTGAGTGTCAGAGTTTTAGATGTCAAAAATATTCCCGTGAGCGCTCATTGCAATACCATTTTATGATGGTGCATGTCAAATCTTCAAAGCGGCTATCCGTGCATTAGACTATTAAGCGGCTACGTGCGCATTCTTTAAGTGTTTTTTAGAGCAAGGATGATAGCGTTAGAACTCCTGGTCATTTTTTAAACAGTTGAAGTTTAGAACTGTACATATCAATTCATATAATTTGTATTTATTTGCTTTCGGTTTCCTCCCTTATCAGAGTTTGGTGATATCGTATAATAATGCTTTCTCCCATAGATTCTGCATAATGCTTCAAGGCCAATATTTAGGTAAAATATCGTAATTGCCTCTACCGGCTCCCATTTAGATTTCAAGAATTGTAACTGAAGTGCAACTGTGGTCAAGTGCTAGAAATTTTAAGTATTTGGAGAGTACGAGAGCCTGCCAATGCTCGAACTTGCCCGCACTGCGGCTGTAGCTAAGAGCGCAGTGTGATAGTTTGCGTTAGTGTGCTGCTCCTATGCGCTCAGGACCCTACCACAAACTGGGTTCTGAAGCTGTCGTTTCAGTATCGTAGCTTTCTGCCCTCTACCAACAAGTGGTGAGAGAGAATTCCAGCGCATGATGCGCCATCGTCGACAAGCCTTACAAACTACAGGCCTCTCCGCGTGGCGATGCTCTCCACATAAAAAAAGCGCGCATTCTACTGATAGTTCAATGCTTTCTCATCGATTATTTTGAGCGCTACTCTGTGGGTGTGTTTCGAGAACCAGGGCTTTATTTTTCTTCAAAATCTTCATGGACAACCACAGCGGGTCGTTTCGGAATGCAGCTGCCTCGGTGGCTCAGTGGATGATGTTCCGATGCTAAGCCGAAGCTCGCGGGTTGGCCTCGGCAGATGCGTTTCCAAGGATGCGAGCTACCAAAGCGTCCATTTCCTGACAACTCGGAGCACCATAATGAAACCCAAGTGACCGATATTTTCCGCAACCGCCAGCTACACAATTTTGTGTAGCCGAGCTGTTTCCTTGAAACATGAACGTTAAGCATCATTCAAAAATCTGCGTTTTTTTTTTTCAGCTCACGTAAGCTATGCATACACGTTCTTGCAGTACCTAAGAGCTTGCGGTGTGCGTCGGGTAAAAAAAAAAAGTCAATGTTTGCGTCGACAACTGCAGGAGGAAGAAAGCGGCACGGATGCACTGCATTTGCGTGCTCGGCGATTCCCACCATAACCGCAAAGTGATGGTCCGCCGATGGTGAACACAACAGCCCGGAGGCAGGTAGCGGACGGATCAATACATGCGCCCACCTGGAAAAAGTTGTCGCCCACCGCCAAGTAAACAACCGGTCAGGCGGTACGTCCAGAAAAGGATCGAGTTCTGTGTTTCGGTCTTGCAACGCCCCAGGGTTAGCTCGCCGGGAAAAGGACTGCGGACCTGGTAAAAAAAAAAAGGATTTCCCGACACCTCTGGCTCCTTCCCTGCACTCGGCGTTTCTTTCGTCCTGCCTTTTTACATTCCTGTTTTAATTTGATAGCATTAGAAGTTTTATGGGGCCATAATGCCACGTCGGTCATAAAATTAACCCAGGACGAACTGGTGGGCTAGTTGGATGCACATACCAAATGATCGCGTTCTTGTGCGCCGGGAACCATTTGTCAAAATTAAACAATTGGCTAGAGCGAACTGACGTCAGCAGACCGGGGCATTCCAATTGGCTAGAGGGAGCGGCGACACTCGATGATAGTATTCCTATCGGCTGGAGGGAAGTGTGGCCATCAGACCGGATGTGACGCCAGCACGTAGTGGCTTAGGCGCGCCTGTAAATTTTTTGTTCTGGTTCTGTGGGTGGCACAGCTGATTACTGCTGTCTTCAAACGTGCGCAGACTAACAGTAAGATTTCCGGTACCCAGATCAGTCGCGCTAATCCGCATGCTTCTCACATTCTTTTTTTTATCAGTGGCGATACTGACTATACTCTGCCGGAAATTTAGCAATTTAGATATTCTGCTTTTTGTACAGACTCGCATACAGCGCATGCTCATCACTCACGTAAAATTCGCGAGCACTAGAGCCGAGTGGTTGCTTTGCTGCATGCACTGGCGAACGTACGTGCATAGTCGTGGAAATGGATGTGAAGAATTTCGAGAAGTGTCCATCAGTGAATGACTTTATGTCTCAGTTCAAAATGGCAAAACTATATCGAGCAAAATGGAAGTGGCTTTGTCAAAAAACTTACAAAGAGAACGTGCAGCTCTTGATGCACCAATAAAATCAAGCTGTTAACTAACCATGTGCTTTGCGTGCGATAGAACAGCCCTCAATCTGTCGATAAATTTCATCGGTGTTCTCCTAGGCCTATTGCAAAAAGAATGTCTTGGTCTGTTCTCGTTAGCCAGAGCCCGGCCCTACCATCCGCTTGGCCTAAGTCGTTCAGTCGTATTGCGTATTGATGGAGGCAACAAATCATTTCCACACTAAAAATCATTCTACTTTAGTTGCCACGAAAGTTATCTTTAAAGCAGTACGTGCTTATTAGAATTATTCCCTGTTTCCACACAAACGCGGCTGAATCGCAGTGCAGATTAAACGACAAGGTTTTTATCAGAGCCGAGAGTGACTGACACAAAGGAGGTGGAAAACTGAGGCACGTACGTACCTGTGAAACCCCTGCCGGAATTTTATCTTGCCTCCAGCTCGAGGTGAAAATTTGCAGAAATAAGCAGCCTAGCGAATCTGCCTAGCGTGCCGACAGGGGATGTGAGATAACGCCGGCTTTACCTATATATGCTATACTCGTGTGTTTGTCTCACCTCGAATGGTTGGACAATGTGGACTAGTTCGCATGGCTTTGGCATTCGATAGGGTAATGTATGTAAAGCCAACACGTGCCATCCCTAACAGGTCGGTGCGCGGGTCGGCATTAAGGATGACTTTAAAAGAGTTAAATGTTGGGCTAGTTGGATTTGAGACAAATTATACATATTTTGAGCGCAACCAGGCGAGGAACACAAAAAAACAAAGACAAACACGAACGCTAAATGACGTTTCACTTATATTAGCTCAATGCGTTGCGAATTCACCAAAAAGCAAAGATTGGTTTATGGTTTAGGGGGTTTAACTTCCCAAAGCGACTCAGGCTGTGAGGGGCGCCGTAGTGAAGGGCTCCGGAAATTTCGACCACCTGGGGTTCTTTACAGTGCACTGACATCGCACAGTAAACGGGCCTCTATAATTTCACCTTCAGCGAAATTCGACCGCCGCTGCCGGGATCGAAGCCGCGTCTTTCGGGTCAGCAGCGGAACGCTATAACCACTGAGCCACCGCGGCGGCGCCAAAAAAAAAAAGAAAGCAAAGAGAATACGCCCTATTAAGATGGACGCATGACTATCATGCATGTTGCTGTTTAGCCATACGATGCATGTATGATAAATATTCCACAAATAAGGTAGTTATATACATTGCAAACAGTGCAAAAAGTGTCAGAGATCTGATGCAGGCAACAGCATAAATAGCACACATTATATTCCGCAAAAGGAGACTTCTTGCGTATTTAGGGTTGAAATATTCAAATCGAAACGTGGGCGCGTCGGTAATTGAACCCTAACGACCCCGAAGGGGCGAATAAATACCGCCACAAATATGAGAATGAGCTAGGCCTGTCCTGTGATACATTTCTTGTCTACCTGTACTCTCAACTTCTAGATTAGCGCAAAAAAAAAATTACGGTTATTCTAGCCCTATGCTAACCTGCTGTTTTTGACACTCTGTAAAAACGCGTTGAGATTCTGTGGACAAAAATAGGCCTATTCACTCTCTGGTAATGAACGATTGGGGACGTGGGAAAGCATCCTGGACTGTGGCAAAGCATAAAATGGGGACTTTCACGTAGTGCGTCCAATCGAAGCGCGGCGGACGAAACGATAAATGGCAGAAAGTCGCTTATCCTTTACTTCGTGTCCCTTCGAGGCCGGGATGGATTGGAGATCAAGCCCACTCTCCTTTTAGTATGTTCCCCACCCAGTAGTCTCTGTAGCAGGAGCCACTTGGGATTTAGACATTTCTCCAGAGAGCCGTTACGAGCCTTGGAGAAAGGCGGAACGAATCCGTTGCATTGAGCGTATTACGCCGCTGCGTGAGGCGAATGGTCGCACCGAGTAACTAGTTTTCATGTGCACAACATACGAGAGGATTTTAATGTATTATTATGTGTCCAATGCAACTGGAATAGCTCAAGGGAAAAAATGATCGGTGAAGCAGTTTGGAGTAAATTATAATGCACTTAAAAATTGTAGGTCCGTCCGTTTATTTACCGGTTGCAAGGGATTCCACAAATATTGCAATAAAATCTAGCAGCTAAACAAGGCCATAGCAGTACCAGAAACACTGATTCTCATTTATAATCTCTTCGACTTTAAGCAAAAGATAAACGCAATATGCTAGAGGATCGTGCTACTTAGGTAATGTGTGTGAGTGTTAGAGATGCCATGAGGTAAGAATGGCGAGTTCCAGAAAACAGCTGATAATCACCTCTCCAATGAATGGAACTGCCTGAACTGCTTGCTTTCTGACTTCCAGTTTGGGGTCAAGTTTCAGGAAATAAGTTCTTCCTAGGATAGTACACTACTGTCCCAGTTTAAAGCGTAGTGACGCGCCGGTTGCTATGCGTAAGCACAACACCTGATAGCGCAAAAAAAGGGTGTAAGGTGAGGACGCTCCAACTAAGTTTTTCATTTTTAATTTAAATTGCTCGGTCGTGCAATTAAGTGTCTTTGTACGAATATTTGCTTACCTTTAGCTACCGTGACATTTTTTTCCAGTGCACAGCTTCGATACTATTGTCTCTCAGTTCTCAATCTCTCTGTCCTCTACATATAACTTGAATGTGAATAAACGGAAGCTGGCCGCACCTCACTCAGTCTTTACTTGACTGCGATGCTTGGCAGCTTCATCGGCCGTCAACGGCAGAAAAATCATTACAGGCTTCATACACTCTGGTTATCTCTCAAGAGTGCACTTGGAGAGTGTACTAGCTCCACCCCTCCCTGCAGCGTTCTTCTACCCAGCTCCTTTATTTACGATCCATCGTTCTCCTCTTCCGCCGCGTATGGCATGTGTCGACCTCAATGAATTATGGCCTGGGCCGTGCACTGACGCGATAAGGTCTATTAAGCTCCTATCCACCATGAAAGGAGCCGTCAAGGGGGCTCCCAAGTTCCTGTTTGCTTTTGTACTCTTTCCAAGTTCAAGGACGAGTAAAAGGAAAAAGCTAGAAATGCTCCAAAACGTATCTAACGCACACTTGACGTTCGAACTGAACAAGAAAAGTAATGTAGCCCACGGCGTGTGTAGGGTGCACTATTGCTGGTGAACAGAGCGTAGAAAAACCGTTCAAGCATGATGCAAGACGAGAAAATGCATTTTCAAACAACCGCTAAGTCTAAGGCAGCCTGAAAGTCCATTAGAATTACAGAATGACCATTACACTTGTTCATGTGCCCTTTTCTAAGAAAATTATGCGTATGGACTTAGGGGCAGAGCTTAGTAGAGACAATTAACTTTCAATCCTTAGTCTATTAAATTAACATCCTACCCTTCATTTACTCCGAATACAATAAAGAAGGTTAATTCGTATGGAAGAAAGAATAGCGGGAGGAAAACATGAAGAGGTGTGTAAGGGGGAGGGGGGGGTGCGGTGATTATTTAGTGTTTCGTGTGAAGGCAAGGTAACCGCTGGTCCTTAAAGGTATAATTCACAAGGGTAGAAACTTGGTCGAGTCTGTAACGGTGATCAATGGTAGCGCCTGTGTTCTGTGCGTCTTTCTTTGTCCCTTGAACGGGTGTCGCCAAATGAACGTGTTTCGCCAAAGCAGGTAAGCGATTGATAACGTCATCATCCTCGTCTCTTCATTTGAAGAGGTCCGTCATGCTGGGCGCATCCCCACAGCTGCCTTTCTTGACATCAAGGCTGCTTTTGACTCCGTCTTTCATTATGCTGTGCTCGCAGCATAGGCCAGTGCTTGCCACGGAGGAAAATTATACAAGTGGGTTTAAAACTATTTAAAAGAGCGGCAAATTTTTATGAGCACTCCGATCGGCCCAAAATTGTGCCACGCATTGGCCCTGGGGGTACCTCAGGGGACCGTACTCAGCCCTCTCCTGCTGTACATCACCCTGCTACACATAACAAGAAATCTTCACCTGGAGAGTGTCAAATTCGCGCCACGTCACCCAGAAACTTCTCCACAGAGAGTTATTGAACATCTACGTGCATTTGGCTCCACGAGGTTTGCAACTCTCACCAGAAAAAAAGTGTTGTCATGGCTTTCGCAAGAAAAGAAAAATGTCCAGGAACCCGTTTCTCCTAGGATTTGGTTTATGGGTGTTTAACGCCCTAAGGCGACTCAGGCTATGACAGACGCCGTAGTAAAGGGCTCCGGAAGTTTCGTCCACCTGGTGTTCTTTAACGTGCACTGGTATCGCACAGTACACGGGCCTCTAGAATTCCGCCTTCATCGAAATTCGATCGCCGCGTCCGGGATCGAACCCGCGTCTTTCGGGTCAGCAGCCGAGAATCATAACCACTCAGCCACCGCGGCGGCTACTCCCAGGTGAACGGGCATTACCTTACGGGTTATACCAACGATTCCTTGGCATTGTTATATACAGGAATCTCTCTTGGACTCGCCAGATTAAAATGCTCGGCTAGAGAATTTCCTCAGTATCCCAGACATTCAGTTTCATGGCGGGAAAACACTGGGGCTGCAACTGTCGCCCCATGGTTCTTCAAAAAGCCTATGTTGAAGGAATATTTTTTTTTGGTTCTTGTCAGTTTTTGACAGCCTACTGACAACAAGTAAAACCTCACTAGAGGCTGCGCGGAACAACTGCCTACGAATCTCTCTTGGCCTCTCAAAAGATTCATCGGCATCAGGAACAGGAACGGAAACAGGATGCATTCCGCTTGACGTCATTGCCTCTCAGGAAACTATGCGAATACTTCTGTGGCATGTGCCCCAAGAAAAAAGACCACTTCTTGCACCGGGTTCATATAACCCACGGTAACTATGGCGTTGGCCAAGCTGTGAACTACTCAGAATCCCTAATGCTACTCAGCCAACAAAATACCTGCCTCCAACCTTTCCACGCTGGACACTCTCGCCTCTCAAGCTAAATCACTACATGCCAGCTGTACATACGAAAACACACATGCCACAAGCGGCGCTGCTGCAAGCTGCTCTGACTTTCCTCGCCGTGAAATACTCTGCGCACATGCACATCTTCACAGATGCCTCGACTTCACAGGAGTCTTCCTCTTGTGGTCTTATGTGCCCTCGACAGGCCAAACGTTTTCCCATAGCCTGCAGCGGAAGACATCGTCCACGGCTGCAGAGCTCCAAGGGATGAAAGAAGCTGTCTCATATATATAGGTATCTCGCGCCGAAGCTCTGGTCGTTGGGTTCCCTTTACAGACTCCAAAAATGCGCTACAATCCCTGTCCAACCTATGAAGAAAAATTAACACCAGCCAGTTTCTCTTTATATTAGTTACCTACACCACCTGGCGATTGCCGCAGGCCATTGTATTGCATTTCACTGGATTCCAGCTCACTGTGCAATCGCAGCCGACGAAAAAGCGGATTAAGCAGCCCACAAGGATCATCAACACCGGAATTACAAGCTTATTTACTTCACGAGGTCTGAGCCGTCCCATGTATATAGCTAGAATTGCCGACACATCATCACCAGTTTCTGAACTCTATCGACCTACAACTAAGACCAAGACTGTCACCCAGACTTCTTCGCCATCTGGAAAAGTTTTATCATCGACTTCGTGTAAACGCTGTCTTTGCCTACTCGTTACAGTTCCGTGTAGGTCAGATGAACTGCCAATGATGCGACAACTGCGGCTCAGTAGAAATAGTGGAGTCTATTTTGTTAGAACGCCCAGCGCATGCGGAGGAACGTTCCCGTTATGAACATCTTAAGGAGTCACTTATTCAAGTGCCTGTAACACTCGATTGTGTGTTAGGAACATTAGCCTGCCATTGGTAACAGAGACGCGCTATGAACTTTTTATTTCATTATTTACATGACATTTATCTTCCAGAAACACTCTCATCCCTCCGTTAAGCACTTTTACTGCGCATTCCCTTTGCAGTGAACTTTGTAATCCCATTTCCTTCAGCTCTCTCGTTCCATCTTTCCCTCTCCGAACACCTTCCCCTAGCCGAGTATCATGTCAGCGAGTTTAAACGCCGGTTAAATTTTCTTGTTTTCAATTAAAGAGCTTCTCTCTCTCTCTCTTTTGTGTAGAAATTGTTAGAAAAGAGGACGTTATTGCAAAAATAAAGAATTTGCCCCTCTGTGGCGCATTTTGTGCAAGCTTACAGCTTTGTCGGATTCGCCGTTTTTGCAGCACTTGCAACAGAACGTGTTCTCAAAGATTCTCATCGACTTCCACACTATAGCATATGGCGACACACCAAGCAACAATGAAAGCAGTGATGAGCACGGCCACTGAATGCAGCACATTGACTGTTTCCTTCACCTGCGACCTCTGGGAAAAGGTGCGTAATCTCTGGCGCTCCTTTTCCCACTTCAAACTCATGACGCTCTTCACATTGAATTCGCGTCACAAAGCTCTTAGCTCCAAAGCGGCCAACACTGCTGCCTTCTTCGATAACGTGCGCTGCAATACGAAAAGCAAGCCCAGAAGAGAACGCCTCTGATTTTGCCGCGTAGTTGAGTTACCTTTTTTAATGAATGCACGCTAACACCCACACGCCCTTTTCTTTTAAACAGAATTTTTTAGAATTTGTGAGCGCAAGAAAATATTAATTAATTTTTGGTGGTGACCTGAACATAAATATGCTCGTTGATAGCAATGTAAAACTACAACTCTAATCCCTGTTAAACACTCATTCCTGTCCGAACTTTATAACATCAGCAACACGAATCACTACACAATCAACAAAACTTTTATACCTTTTTTTTACCAACTTCGTTGCATCCCTCGGTAGAGCTTGTACAATAATACATAGCATCAGCGACCACTTGCCTATAGGTATATCAATAAATCAGTGCACTAATGCAGTTAGGACACCACGTTCCGTATTCTCTTACCGAGTTATTAATCCTACAACGCTTTGTACGTTTAAAGACCGTCTAACCACAGTCAGCTGGAACGATGTGTTCGCAGCAAATGACCCGAACGTAGCATATGAAACATTTTTGCGTAAATTTTCTGAAACATACTTTGCGTGTTTTCCCGTGAAGAAGTGCAGAACATGAAAAAACAGTCGTAAACCCTGGATAGCTAACGAATCGTTAAACCTTTTGAAGAAACGAGATCAATTATATAAGACATTCATACGAACTAAATCTCCTGAAGCCCTGAAAATATTCAAGTCATACAGGAATTTCGTCACGAAACACCTTCGTGCTGAAAAAAAGACAATATTGCATTCACCTCTTTAATTCGACAGAAGGGCGCACAAAGAATGTTTGGAAAGCACTCAAAGTTGAAACTGGGACCTCAGCAGAAACAGTGAGTAAAATAACAAAAAATGGAATATAGTTACAAGGTGCTGTACTAGCCAACGCCTTTAATACTTTTTTTCTGTCACTTGGCGACGTTCGCGTACCCACCGCTGACTTCTCTCTTATGAATGGCTCAAATGAACAAACAATATTTTTAGAAGCAGTCTCGGAAAGTGAAGTTGTAACCACATTTTTGGCCGTTAATAACAACAAAGCAACTGATGCCGGGGACATTCAGATAGAGCCTATAATGTATGTAACAAGAGGAATAGCCCCTTGCGTGACCTGCATTTTTAATATATGCCTGTTGACTGGAATTTTCCCGCATGCCATGCTAACAGCAAAGGTAACTGTTATATTCAAGAGAGGTAACAGGAACGATATGTCAAATTATCGTCCTATATAAGTTTTACCCATTTTTTCCAAAGGCCTGGACAAAATAATTCTGAAGCGCCTATCATTTCCTGACCCTCATAACATTACATGTTCCACTCAATATGGGTTTAGAAGAACAAGTCGAGAGAAATGGCACTTTTGGCTCAAAAGTAGTTTATTGTGTCAAATTTCGAAAGCAAAAATATGGTGCTTGGACTGTTTCTGGATTTTTCATTTTTCAAAAGCGTTTGATCTTATGAATCACAGCATTCTCATTAAAAAATTCGAGAATTATGGCATTAGCGGGAAAGCACAAGAATTAATCACATCTTATCTTTAACATAGATCTCATTTCGCAGTAAAATCAATAAATAAAGGGTGTCCCACAGGGCAGTATTCTGGACCCGTTTCTGTTTATCCTGTATATAAATGAAACAGTACGCCTTGATGAAACTGCCCACTATACAATCTATGCAGACGACACCGGTTTATTTTTTCAGACAACTCATGTGAGACATTAGCTAACCAAGCCAATAGCGCGCTGTCTAAAATAAATACATGGACTCAAGAAACTGTTTAGCACTTGACCATCGAAAACAAAAGCTGCACTATTTAACCCCCGCCACAAGCAAATACAGCTGCCGCACATCGTGTTAAACAATACCAATATTGAAATAATAAAAACAGTTAAACCACTATGTGTACACTTTTCTGAATATATGACATGGGACGAACACGTAGGGTATATCGTAAATAAGTTGTCGAGAACTATAGGCACCATGCGCCGCCACTTATTATTTCCCTATCTCAGCTAACGTCCTTTTATATAACTGTTTATTTTCATCTACATTAGCCTATGCCTTTTTGGTATGGTCCACAACAACAGCCACAAACATTAGCAAACTGTTAATAGACAGTTTTAGCTGTGTGTACGCAAGTGCTTGCGTACGCATAGCGCTACGGCGCTGCGTGCGTTACACTGTCCGCTCCGAAGTATAGTTTTAGCTGGCCGTACCGTAGCGTCCCTCAATCACACGCGTAAACAGTTGCGCCATCTAGTGACAAGCCGTCAAAGCACATCAACGCTCGGTTGAAGAAAATATCATCCGTGATTACTGATAACTAGGGTGAGTGCATTGGGAGCCTTTTTTTGTTCGAAGAAGAAAAACTATGCAAACCGAAGAAAATGCAAGAGCTGACTAAAAGCTAGAAAACTGCTTCGCCAGGTGTCGTTGCTACGAGGAAAACACACTGCATTTAGTTAGGCCTAGGAGCTTGAATATCGCCAAATTATCTGCAAAACAGGGGATAGTTATCGCTTATACCGCTATGCGTGGGCAAGAGTAGGCGAAATAAAAGCGAACCGCTACCATTTGAGTGAGCTATTGCCTCGGAGAATCCAGCGGCGACATGTATTTATTCCGAAGCGGGCGGGCAGGGCGCCGCCACCTTGTCAACGTTGACGTACGCAAACCACGCAAGCGCCGAAACGCAAAGTCCGATGGCTAGCGTGTATACGCACGCAAGACGCAGGGCTTGCGCTTGCGTTCTGCGCATGCGCACAACCATCCCCGCAAACTCCTTGCGTACGCTAAGCCGTTTCGTACGCACAGCTAAAACTGTCTAATATTGCAGAAACTGGTCTTACGTCTGGTCTGCAATGTTCCAGATCGCTCCCATACTGCAGACATAATTAACAAACACAATATCGTTCCTATTACATCCCTATGCAATTACAAGCTATCCTGCCTTTATAAACTGGTAATACTAAAGAATAATGATGCGTTAACTAACCCAGTAGGGTTGCAGGTAAGCGCCACCACCTATAACGTACGTTATTTGGAACCCGGGAATATCACCAGATGCCGGACTAACTACGGGAAACAGATATTGAAGTACTCATTGCCGACGGTTTTGAATAATATTTTTATGGAAACAAATGATGACATTTCCACGATTTCTGCAAAAAAATGCTTACATTGTTTGTATAAGCTGTATAAGCCCTTGGCTTGATGGTGATGTGTACCGCCTTCGCCGCACGCTGCTTCGCTGCTGTGTATGCTGGAAGGTCAGGACTCCGCAAGCTGTTTTTTCAGCTTTTTACCGGCCCTCCTCGCAACATTCCTTTTTGTCGCGGAATAAATTTCAATTTCAATTTCAAATTAAGCATTTCTAATTATCTCGAACGTAATAATGGTGCCGCTTATATCAGGAAATATTTTTCCTCCACTTCGCCAGGCGATTTTGTTATTATGACAGAAACATAATTGTGTTTTCGAAAATGAAGATTAAGTCGCAACTTTTAATACTACCGATATGATCCTTGCTTTAGCTTCATTCTCAGGGGCGTAATGCTCAAACAATGTTCAGTGTTCCAGCATGTGAAATTAAAGAAAACTCCGGTTAATAAACTCATTAGCGCTTCATTATTCACTGTTTGATTCCAGCAATATACTGGTGTGAAATTTGTTTCGTATTCATGAAATTTAATATTCGCACGCCACTACTTCAATGGTTACTGCGATAACGTGTTTTTTTTTATTTCTTCTGAGTATGTTTGTCAAAAATTAAGTAAGGCCAGCAGAAACTCAACCAGCCAATCAACTCACCGCTCCGTTTATTCATGTTACCAAGACATGGAAACGTTAAAGCGAGCTTTTCACCAAGATGCCCCAGGCACTTTCGCCGATAAAAATATAACATTCCAAGGGGAGCGTTTGCCCGCTTCAATGAATATATCAATTTTTTCCGGCTTCTTGAGAATATCCAAACACATCCGATTAAACTTAAGCTTCACCGCTGGTTCAATGTTCCTGCAAAAACCACCCGGATGATCATTATTTACGAACAAAGTACAAAATATATGCAACAGTATTTGCTTTCGAAAATCCTGCTGAGCCATGCTGTTTCTAAACTTTAACGTTCGGGTTCAATGTCATGTTTTTGATAGTATCATCATCATCAAAATTATAGTAATCAGCAGCAGCAGCAGCGGCAGCGGCAGAGGACTGACTACGCCCACTGCAGGGCAAAGGCCTCTCTGTCCTGTGCTAGCTGCAACCACCCTATCCCCGCAAACTTCTTAATCTCATCCACCCACCTAAAGTTATGCCACCCCTCCTACGCTTGCCTTCTCTTGGAATCCAGTCTGTTAAGCTTAATGACCATCGGTTACCTTGCCTTCACAAGATAATGGTTAATGTTAATGCTTTTTTAGCATTAACAGACGTCTTCTGAGGCGAGGTAGAATTGATTTCTACAAGAGCATGCTACTCTTTTTGTTTAATTGCTTGTCTACAACAGTGAGGTATTTTAAACAGTCGTTCACTGAGTCGAAGCCGATTAATGTCGATAGAGAATATCACAATTAGTTTTATTTGATTATTTCACTACAACACCAATTACAAGCTGCCGGTAACAATGAAAAATCATCCGGTGTCTGCGTGATGCACTTCAACACATTCTAGTTTACAATTTCAAATAAGTGTGCACGAGAAGCGAACGAAAGCTGTCACACTCCGCGTGGCTCTGCGACTATGTCCTACTGTTATGGACGCCCCAAGTTAAGCGGCCGCATTTCGGTGCAGGCCAAATTCGTACACGTTATTTATTATTGGCCTAGTTGGTTAGGGGCAATTCTATGAGCAGCGCAGGAAAAAGAACGACAGGCAAAAAGCATGAGGGACAAAGGACGAAAGTGCTGAACTCTTTATCAATGCGGTTCTCCGGTCCTTCGAATAATTTTTGCTCTGCGTTAGTTCCAGCAGGAATGCATAAATTCCCGCGCTGTGAAATTTTAGACCATTCTGAATAGCCAAGATAAAACAATTAATTATTAGTATTCAGTTATAGTTTCTCTCCTAGCTGTTTCTTCGGATTTAGCATGTATAAGTCGTTGTTTAATCTCTTGCGGGCTGCGTAAGAACGAGCAATGGACCTGACATCGAGGTGCAAGAAATGCATTTAACATGCAGTGCACGTTCTAAGAGGATAGAGCTGCTGTCATGCAGTGTGAGGGGGACCGTCCGGCCCCACAGGAGCCTTTAGAAAGTAAGTACGCTGCTTTGAAGAAAATATGCATTCACCTCTTCATCGTAATATATTAGTATACGCCATGACGAAAAAATGCATGAGCCCAGAAGGATGTCTCAGTGTCATCGCCCCACTAGCCCCACAACATATTATGGTTCCGTAGGAGCTAAGGCGGGGAAGAACCAGCTCCGACAGCGTTGAGGTTCGAACTCTATTTGCACTGCTCGCGCTGCGGCGGCCTAGCCCAACTTCCTCTTTCTTGTCCGGCGCCACGTGCCATGGCCTGTGAGCCGAGCGCGGCGCGAGGGGCGCTACAGTTCAAAGCCTTTCCTGCAGTAAGAACCAACTCCTAGCTCACAAAAAATTCCTCAGCGACTCTGAAGGCTAATTACTTCTGCTGGTATAAAAGCAATGAACAAGGTAAACGCTAAATGCGACCAATGCATTACATAAAACAGAGTTCCGAAGAGAACAGTGGCTTGCCAGCCATGGTGTGGGTACTAAATCTGTCATGATCTATTGCTGCAGCTCGTTCAATTACTTAAATGAATCTCAATACAATTCATTATGCTTGGGAGGCACGACAGCATTCTGCCATTGTGCGGGAATTCTCCATAGGGCAATTGCTGTACGAAATTACATGTTCTCCGTCCTTTAGAGCATTGTCCTAGGATATTGATGTTGTTCTTTGCACGAAACTTAGTGCTATGAAACTATCCCCTCTTTTCTTTCTATTTGAGCCTCCTATTGTTTCGAGCAGAAATACAAACTACATCTAAACATGTTCCCTGGCACTCTCCAACATCACGGAATTATTTGAAATATATCTCTTCAAACTGCGGCAACGCCAAAGCTACGTTTACACTTTCGCGATGCAAAGGAAAAAAATCTACAATAATGTCACCATTCAAATTTGATTGGCTCATAATATTGTGTGCTTCCAGAAAGGTATAGCGTTTCTTTTTTTCTCGGAAGTAACACGCTCTTCGAAGGAATTCAACAAGTTGGAGCAACTTTGCCTGGCCTATTCCAGGAAGTGATATCTTCTTTAAAAACTTGCGTCACTGATCAAGTGCGCAAAAAAGTGCCGCCAGAACCACAAAGATCAAAATGAAATAGGTGGAAACATTATTTGAGTATAAGAGTGTTTAAATAACTGCTTTGTTCACTAAATGAAATATCACTCAGGTAAAGAAAAAGAACGAGATTCTAAAAAAATGCGAACAAATCCAGGAGCAGGCAGCGCCAATCGCATTTCTCCCACAAGCGCCAAAGAAGAAAAAAAAAACTTGTCCGCGGACTTACTCGGATTCTAAGCGTGGGATTAGAGGCACGAAAGGACGTCTGCTAACCAATAAGCATTGAAGCCATGCGAAAAAGAACTGCACGGCGGGCCTTCCCCGTAACAAGATTAGCGTGAGCACAAAGCAAAAAGGAATGAGGGAGCCGTTGCCGTCAGCGGCTGTGTGTTTCTGGCTCCGACGTGTCGGTGATGACCCCTCTTTCCATTTCTCTGCAACGAAAAAAAAAGGAAAGTCGCTAAAAAGTTGAACCTTACATAAATGAACGTCGGTCCCCCTTACGAGCTGTCACAGTTTTAACTTGAGCGTTGTAGAAATAAAACTAATCATTTTTTCGCAAGATGCCTCTAACACAGACAAGCAGATCGCTCATGGTATAGCTATTTGCCAAAAAGAAAAATAAAGAAAACTTAATTAAGCGTATATTAGGTCTTGACCGCTCGTTCTAGTTGTAGCTTGATGCTACCGGAGGATTGACGAGCAACTTGAGGCGAGTGCCATTTTTTTTCTATTTCCCAGTTGAAATTAGGGGGCGAATGTTTTTCAATTTCGCCCAATATTGTTTTCTCCCGTCCGCCACACTTCTCGGAACTGCGGCCCCTGATAAAAAAAAAAGGCGCCAAATAAAAAAAAAAGGCAGCTCGTCTCCGCTTCGAAAATATTTAATCATGACATGCTTGTTTTGTAACACCACACTGCACGGCCTTTCAGTATACGCTTCGAATAAGCCTAGATGTTCACGTCAGAGTCTCTCCAGTTGAGCCGCGATTAACGGCTTTCGAAAAGCACGAATAAATGTCAGCAGTTAATTACTTTTCCGTACCTTGCCCTTAGCAGTTTAAGCAGCCTGCCAAGATGTTTCCTCCAAGACGTGGAAGCCGTTCTTTTTACCTGTAGGAAGCCGTTTTAGTTCGGCCGACAGCATTTTTCTCAGCTCTGTCATGTTTGTACTGGCTTTGAGATATGGTTTCTTTGAAGTCGTACTGGGTTAGGCAAAGCTTATTAAGGCGAAAGCCTTATATGGCTTATGAGTCAAAATCTGGCGTTGACCGGCCGTCCAGGAGAAACAGCAAGACACCCACCTGACCTCATCACTATGAGAAATGAAAGAAACATAAAACTTCTTCGGAAGCTAGTTTCGAACCCAGGCCGCGACAATTGAGTATGGCGTCACCATGATGCTGAACCAGAAGTGACGTCATCAGACCGGAAGTCGAACTGTGATTCATCGGAACAGAAGTGAAACTGGAAGTGATGTCATCAGACCAGCAGTGAGTTTTGCTAAGCCTGAAGTGACGTAGTGGCTCGGTTAAAGCGACGCTTTTTTGTATGCGTATGTAGGGCTGTGTTTCTTAAAGGCCTTCGCCGGAAAGGCGTTTCAGACATTAGTACTGCCTACTGACTAGTACCAGCTAGTAAACAAATTTACTTATTTAGTAGCCTAGCCCACGATGACCCAGAAAAGCTTTCACATTCACAGCACGTAAGTAGTCTTCAGTGCCTTGTCATTTTTTAACAGCCAGTTGATGCATTGCGCTAGTCAGGCGAACCACAGATACCCTATATGTTTCGTGACACAGTGTTTATACTTTTTTAAGAAACGAGTATGAGTCAAAGACTGCGGAGAAAATAGTAGCGCACCTCCCTCGTGTGGCCAATAAGCGTGAATAAGTGGGCATGCAGTGTATACGAACTTTCTCGTGCCTATTAAGGGGACGATGACATTATTACGATATAGTAGCAAGCATCCTATTCTGCAAACTACTGAGAAGGGTTCATGGTTGTTCCCGTGTGTAAAGGCTCGTTTACGCGTATGTTTGCTCCGCTCCTTTACACCTTGGATGGCGGTGATGGGGACAACTGTCTTCGGACCGAGCGCTCTCGCAAAAAAACTTTCACAATTATGAGCTTTCGAACTTTTTCGACTTGTTTGACTACGGTTTCCTACCACGGTTAAACTACTAAGAAATATTGGGAAATAAGTGTTTGATGAAGCATCTTTAGTAAAACGAACTTTTGGACAAGTTGGTTGCTTACCTTAGATATAACTGCAGCTGCATTTGTCCACGGACAAATGCAGCGTTTCTCCGTATCTTGAGTGTGTTCTTCCCAGTGTGCTTGTTTTCTTCGCGCTGCAGTTATGTCTAAGTAATAAAGAATCCCTACACACGTCCCAGTCAGAAAAAAAGAAAGCCAATCACTGTGTGAAGGAAGTACGAAAGCGTAGCTGGGGCAAGTTCAGTAAGTTTGATAAAGACGGACTATATTAAACTATAAAACAGGATAACAAAAACAGTGACAACAAAGACATTGCGTGCTGCAGCGCTCCTATCACATCACCACTCACAAAAGTTTAATCGATGACTTATCTGCGTATTCAGCCGGTGAGATCTTTGCACGCACTACTTCACAATTTATTATGGAAGTCAGTGGTCAATCTGGCGCATTTATCGCACATCTCTTTGTCTTTTGTTTCGTAGCGCGAATGTGATACAGCCTCATTTAAGCCGCTCCGAGGACCATCGCTATCCTTCTTTCTGGTTTTTTTACAACGCAGGCGAGTTCCAATTTCCCCACGTGGTCGGGTCGCTGCACATCCGTTTTTTTGCTCCCGAAAATAGAGCGAAAAATCTGCTGTTGACAAGTGTATATCAAATGACGATAATTGAATTTACACGTGAGATCCTTCCAGCAAGCTCGCGTAAACAGCTACAGTACTATAGCAGGAAAAAAAATACAAGGAAGTAGATCTTGCATGAGTCGGGAAGCGCACACACCTTTTTTCCAAAGCAAAGATATGGAAGAAACTCTCTCCTTGTCTCGAAATAAGATTACGGTCTGGGCACTGGACGGGGCAGCGTACGGCTTAAGACATTTGTTACGCGATGAGAATTTAAACATGTCAAATGGACAGCGCAAAAAACCGCTCCCTAGTGAACGGGTAGCGAGCTGTCACGCCTAACAGGGGTCGAGGAAAGGCGAGAGCTTAATTCGATTGCGAAAGCATGGCGTGCCGTAAAAAATTTGAAAGACCCTTCCGAATTAGGGTCACGCAAGATGAAAGGGCGCTGGTAGCAGGCGCTTAAAAAGGATCTTATTAAATGAGAGTCGGACGAGAAACGCGAATACGGTTGGGAAAGATACTCGACGGAAAAAAGGGGGCCTTCGTCTGCAAACTTGGTTTTGTGATATAGGTTTCATAGATGGCGGGACATTCCTCTAGCTGTAGGCCCCCGCGGACGAAAGTTGTAGTTTTGATGCGGCTTTGCTTATGGTCATAATCCAACTGGCACTTTAATAGCTAGACAGGATAGCTACTACCAACTACTTCACTCTTCGCTTCTTAGCCCATAACCTGAATAGTTGTCTGTGGTTTCTTGCCCACCCTTAGGAAAACTGACAATATTTCCTTCGTGTCAAATAGAGGACGAAAACAGGGCAGTGATGTCTGGTGCGCTCTGCTTTTAACTCTCCAGTTACCCACCAGAGTGGCTCAGTATCTTCAAATACCTCCGGATCGAATCTAGGTCGCGGCGAGCCACAGTTAGATGGAGACGAAAGGCGAAGACGCCCGTGTCCTCTCCGATGTGAGCTCCCGCTAGATGGTACCCCAACCAAATTACCCCAAGAGGTTGAAATAAATCCAGAGCCCTACAAGGCGTCCGTCGAAGCCCATGAGCAGCTTCTTGATGGTACATCGCATGTAGCAATAGATTATTTATTCATTGCAATGCCTCCATGGCCATGGTGGTCATGCAATACAGCGATGCTTAGGCTTGTTTATGTCTACCTCTTTCTTTAGCAGTAGATTAAAAAAAAAACACAGTTTCAACTTTCGTTAGGGCTCATACAACCTAAAGAATGAGCACACGGAAAGTTTTCAAATTCGCCAACCCCCTTCCATTCCGAAGTCGGACCCTGCAGCCGCGCGTTAAGCAGTCGGATGAGCTAACCAGTTAGCCAAAGCGGTAGGTGAGCATGAAGAGGCGGTCCGCCTGTCGCCCGCGAGGGTTCGCACACGTTGTTTATCTTGATAGTACACATCCAGCCTGATTAGCTGGAAATTAGAAATTTCTATCCACACTAAAATTTTTTTTAACGTGCACTGTTATCCACAACTGCCGTAAAGGTACGTCGACAACCACAATTACCTAAAACGTTTTTTTATAAATCACTTCCTGGGATGTATCAAGCATTTTCTTCTTCGTACAAGCAGGAGTCATTATTATTCTTTGTTGATCTGCAATATTTCTAAGCATCGCATTTTGTAACAATTTTTGAAACCTTTCTTGTACATTTTCGTCTGTATAACAACCTGCTGTAGTAATATGCATATTTTTCCTTTACTGACAGCCTTGCAATAGGTACCTTTTCTTTTTCCAGCCCGTGCTCTGCAACAATGTGTAAGTCATCTTCTCCAGAGTCTTTTTTTGTGTGTGAAATGAATAATAGTTTTTTAGCATTCCAATTCACGAAGCGCAATCTTTTGTGCGTGTGCAATCTACTGTTTGAATTTATCTCCTCTTGTCTGCGTGATTCGTTGGCCACCCCTTTGCCGCTATCACGAGCTGTAAATTATTCCCTGCCGGAGAATATTTACGATTTTTTTACCTTGAGAATCATCAGTGCGGTCGAGGAAACAATAACAGTGAGCGTGCTTAGAAAAACTGAGAGCAGGACCGGCTGTCGTTCGTTACCACGAGTACGCGCAATCGTATTCGAATATAGCTGTAAGGAAAACACGCAGAACAAATATGGAAGCAAATTTAACGACAAACAAAGCATTTCACATTCTGGCGAATCATTCTGGCTGTTTTCTTGACACCAGCATAACGACTTTGTTCTCTTTTGGAGGTGTGTCATTGAATAGGAGCGTGTTTTTTGTTATTTTTTTCGCTAGCACTACTGCTGCTTCTAAACCCTTTCTTTCATCTCCCACCCTCATCAACGCTCGCAAACTCTAAGGAGGAAAACGGCCGGTCACTTCCGCTTCGTCATCTTTGTGTAAATTCTGTGCGGCCTGCCTTCATTTTCCAAAGTTAACTCAAGATGAACAGAGACGCCTCAAGGAAAATAAAAGAAAGGAGGCAAGAACAGATGGCGTGAAGTGTCCGCCGCAGTTGCCGGAAATGAAATACGGCGCCACGCTCGATAAAGCCGCGCTCATCGCCCGAACAAAAAACAAGCCCTTCTGGGGCATCGCGTGCAGCTTGCCAAGTTGAGTTCTTCTCCTGCGCCTTTTCGACCCATCGTCAGGGCCGTGATTTCTTTGCGAATTTTGTTACTGTGGGCGTGTGCTGAGCAATCATAATGTGCTTAGCACTTTCTATCCCCTCAGCACCACCGCTCTCACCCTTGCTGTTCGCCTCTGTTTACATAATGCCACTCTGTTTCTATCAAAACATGTATTTACCTTCCTATGGTGCGCATGCCTTTGTCAGCTGAGTCGCGATATTTGACGCCGCGCGCGCTCTTTAATGGCCTTCTGAGAGACAACGCATTGCTTCCATCTTTTGTGGTGCGCTCTGTTATCTTCACGCCGTTCTGAGTTTTGTTCCTGCTGAACTGGCGTATTGATTACTGAAACTTCTCGATGGGAATTTGATACGGACAGTAGTAACAAAACACACTGGGCACCTTAGATCTCTTTTAAATACAAATTATTCATTCTTTCTAAAAGTGGAGCGGTACATTCTTATCAGAAAAAAACTAGTGACCTGTACAAAGACCAAATAAAACAAAGGCTGCCCCGGCGTGTTTAGAAATAGCAGTCTATCCGACTCAGATATCTACGCAGTAACTGTGGATATTGTTTTTATACATACTGCATGGCGCCATGAAATAACAGCACGCGACAAAACAGCATGTGTCAAAGCAGCTCACAAAATATAGCACATCGTCAAAACAGCCCAAAGAAAAAACCACATGGCGACAAAACAGTATGCGACAGAACATCACGCCGAACAAGCGTTCGTGTTTACTATAACGTGTTCTGCACAGTTCTGATTAGGTATCAAAACATGCTGTGGAGTTAAAGTAACTTTTTTTTAATGCCTCAAATTCCACGCAATTGAGTAGCACATGGCTGTAAGAACCATGCATATTAGCTAAAGAAGTCATCGAAAAAATTTCATGCAATTGAACGGAGCTGTGAAATGCGCCAGGAAGATCGAAAGGGGTACAAGTGCTTAAATATCGTCTATTCATTTTATCGTGTACTGTCCAGACGCTTACGGCATTTCGTTTTTTGACCATGTAATAAGCCAGTGGAGTCAGACAACATAACAATAGATCCGTAAACCCTAAGAATTTTTTCTATTTCATTTTTTTCCCGTGATCTAGAGCAGAATCCAAGTTCTGGCCCTATCGCTAGCAACGCTACATATGAAGTTGGCAATTCCCATTATCGTCGTGGTGTACGCGGCGCTCCTAAAAAACCCGCACAGACACTGCCGCCTCTTTCCCCTGTGGTTAATTCTGAGAAAGTCTTGGCTCCCGGCCCGCCGCTATTGGGCTCAGGACTCTCCTGCTCGGCCCACCGAGCGCGCCCGTACGACCACTGCCGGGAACGGACGCCAGGAACGGCCTAATTTGATGCAGCAGGAGTGGGCCGCACTGCCTTCTACCCTTTCGGGATACGCGCCACTCGCGTAGTTCGCTTCGCCCTTGGCCGGCAGAGA
The DNA here is from genome assembly GCA_030143305.2 of Amblyomma americanum. Taxonomy (NCBI): domain Eukaryota; kingdom Metazoa; phylum Arthropoda; class Arachnida; order Ixodida; family Ixodidae; genus Amblyomma; species Amblyomma americanum. The sequence goes on along the minus strand of JARKHS020026097.1, from coordinate 183,085 downwards.
CAAATGAGACACGCGTGTGGGTTGTTGCGTGCACACCACAGCCACGTCGTTCTCGCGGAGTGAGGGGGCAATCAGCGATGAGAAATGACCTCCGCTACCGGGCACTCATGGGCGTCCATCCGGTCGCTCGTGCTACACCCTGCACCTTTAGTGCAACGCAGGACTGCGCAGTAAGAACGGAGATTAAACACTCTGACCCACCAGACACAATCAGAGAGCGTAGAACACGCCGCACCGTGTTTAATACTCTCCCAGTGCATGCTTGTGGCTACCGTGCGCTGGCACGTAGTGACGCTTAATGGTCCTCAATTCGCTGTGGAAACACGATTACCTCGTTCAATTCGTGCTTCCGAGCTTTTCGCATTTAATTACCGGACACTCATTGGGCTTGCATGAACATGAACGCGTCCTATGAACACGGTGCACGAAACGCTTTGTTCATCGGTTCCCCCTCTCTCACTCTCTTCCCCTCCTTCCACATTTGCAGGGTATTCAAGCTGAAATCGCGTTAGGTTGCCCTTTCACTCTCGCCTTTCTTACCTTTCTCTCTACTTGGCTTGATTTATCGTGATAGCGGACCCAGATCGTTCCCAGTCGCGTTTCAAAGCACTCGCCTTGTGTTGGAGAGGTGCCGGGTTTAAATCAGGGGATGCCATTGTGAAATTACCGAATTGTGAAATTTTTTTGTCAAATCACACGGCGTTGTGGCTGAACGCCTATGGTACCGTGCTGCCGCGCACTAGTGTGTCGCTTTGAATTCCGGCCGCGGCTGCGGCATTTCGAGAGAAGCGAAGTGCGCAAATCTCGCTGCACGGAAATATCAGTGAATGTCAAAGATCCCCAAGTGACAAAATGAATGCGAGAAACTGCGTTTTCAGGTGCTTCGTAACCCTGGTGTAGCCTTAAGGCATACAATTTGTAAAAATCCGCAATTTTTTCCGGAAGAACTAATTGTGTCGTCGCCACGCAGTTAGCTTTGCCAGGCCAAAAGCGCTAGAAGAAAGTGTCAGCCAGTGCTACGCTGTTAGAGTGGACCCATCGTACCCCTACCAGAACAGCCTTACTTCCACACGTCTTTTTGTAACCACAAAAAAAAAAACACTAAGGAGAGCTCTATTTTTTTTTTTTTGTAAGCAAAGTCGGATAGTTCTGCATTTCGCGGTTTTGTTGTCGCTTCTCCGGCGGCGAAATATGCATTCATTGCTGGAGATTTGGATTCTAAGTTGAAAAACTTTTTCCCACCACTTTGGTTCAAACTCTGGACTCTGATGACCAAATAACAGAAAAAGTGACGTAATATGACGTAAACGTGGACTCCGTGATTACTGATGGCGAGAGGTGCCGCCTAGTAGCAGTTGAAATTAAAGCTACCTCCGGACGCCGAAGGCCTCTATCAATCGGCTGTCGCTACCGCTTAGTTCACGTTCGCACCAGCGTTACGATGGATTCCGTTCCCGACCCCGGCAGCGAAGTTCTCGCAAAGAACTGCGTGCTGCGCTGCAGCAACCTCAGCTCCAAACAGCGTGCGATGCTTTTGAGGGCTGAGGCGGTGGGTCTGGCAGGATAGCCCGAGCGCCATCGGCGGCGTCGGCAGGAAGTCAAGCTACTGGCGCGGCAGCTGTCACGATTGATAAGTAGTCACAGTTACAGTAACAGTCACGATTGATAAGTAGAGATTAGATTTGTATTTACGGACATATCTAACTTCAGATTAGGGGTGCCTGGTAATAACAGTCCTTGTAGCGCTGGTTATGCAGCCCAGCATCTTGTTACACTGAAGACGCAAACACGCCGAGCGGTTCATTTGCTAACTTGGAGGTTCGTGCAACATTAGCTAGCCACAGGTGTTTTCCTCGTCGCAGGTGCGTGCTGCGGTATGAACTTCGTCTGAGGAGAACTTAGAGAGGCACTTGAAGCTCCTCTGCTGCTTTGCACATGTGAATTGAGGCGCGTCAAAACTAAACCACGTGGGCAGGAAAAGCCGATAGCCGCGAAGCACCAAAACATACCAAAACTCAGCTGGCGGCCTTTTGTGCCGCCAAGTTTTCTTTGGCGTCCGACATTCAGGTTGTCTTTTTTTCCGTGTCCATCGTGTGATAAAATTGCACTAGCAGTTTCAAAGGAAAATTTATGCACTTCAATACTGATCAAACACTTAACCTTCATGCACGTTTGTCAGCCTCGGAGATCCACACTGTTTTCGGTCATTCCATACCTATACTTGCGAGACCGGCATGTGGCGGCGGTACCTGTATTTTCGTCCGTTATCTTTCTAATAATAATAATAATAACAATAATAATATTTGGTTTTGGGGGGAAAGGAAATGGCGCAGTATCTGTCTCATATATCGTTGGACACCTGAACCGCGCCGTAAGGGAAGGGATAAAGGAGGAAGTGAAAAAGAAAGGAAGAGAGAGGTGCCGTAGTGGAGGGCTCCGGAATAATTTCGACCACCTGGGGATCTTTAACGTGCACTGACATCGCACAGCACACGGGCGCCTTAGCGTTTTTCCTCCATAAAAACGCAGCCGCCGCGGTCGGGTTCGAGCCCGGGAACTCCGGATCAGTTATATTTCTACCTTGAAAGAGCTTTCCTTCAGTAAGAGTAGTATTTTTGTTGTTTGGAGCTGGCATTTTGCCCATACAAGCCAACTTCATTTTCTCTTCAGTGCCCCTTTAACACAAGTATTACCAACGGGTAACCGCTGCCTTTTTCCAGTGGCGGCATTCAGTAATCGAAATCGGTAGTATTGATATTCGTGTCATAATGAAAAAATAGAGCATTTTCTAGGAAGCAAATCAAGAGAGGTGAGGATGAAATCACACCAAAGACCTGCTGCTGTCAAGGAATGAAGGTAAGTCTGACGATTGGAAAAGCCCAACGAATGATGTAGGCCGCGCAGCTGTGTGGATGAGCCCAGTTGCGGTGTAAGGCATTGTACACCTACTGTCAGGTTCAGCACTCGGCTAAAAGCAGCTTCTATTGGATGCTATGAACTCAATCTATTTTTTTAACTAGCCAAGACCGCCAGTGTCATGTCGCCATTTGCACTCCTGCCATTCCTACTTTAAAAGGGCAGGCAACGGCTACCGCCGAAAAATAATCTAGTCAGGCCACTGCTTGAAGTCCTCTTTGAAAACATTGAAGTCGGTAACAACCTGAAGGCTTTCAAATCATCAAGGTCATAGTATGCTATCAAGAAGGTTTTATTACTGGTCTTATGATTCGCGCAGCCAATCTTAATATTTCTTAGCTTCCCAGCTGCATGCAGAAGTTCTTACTGAGAATATGATTGACCATCAACGGCATTGAGGAATGCGAAACTGAAGCAGAGAGGACGGTTGAATGCAGGGCCCAGGTCAAGGCAGTTGTAACGAAAAGTAGATTCTCCATGCAGAGTACTCTAGAAACTAAATACTTTTAAGACTTTTTGTCACCACTTGTTTTTAAGCCGTTCCAATGATATTTTAAGCAAAGTACTGGAACGGGTGACGAGACAAAGCAATTTTGACTAAAATGTCGCAGTGAGTGAACTTGAAGACACGACGGGGGAATATACAGAAATATGCGTTCGCACTGAAGCCATTAGCGTGCACTAAATACACCACGTGAAACCGCGGTGTACAGCTCTATTGCAAAACCTCAGCGCAACACCTAGAAGAAAATATGCCTAACACCGCCGACGCGGTTGCAGTGCAACGACCTTGTTTTGAGCCCCGTGCTTGCTTTACCTCGTAAATACTACCGCCGCGACGCCTCGTGGATAATATAGACAAACGTGACTAGTAGACGACATCTTGCAGCAGGTGGGAGCGCATGCTCCTTTCTGGCGGGCCCTGTGTCAGAGTCACGTTTCTCCTCGCACCTTCTCGCCAGCAGCGTCGTCGCAGGTTTTCTTAACGAGGCCGTGCAAATGCATACTAATGGCTCTCTTTACGGCGCCGCCACGTGGCTACAGTACCGCCCTCTCTATTCTCTCGCCTTCTCCTCCACTTCGCTTACACCTTTCTCGCTACGAGCAATCGCGCATTCAACCTTCTAAATAGCTGCCCGAAAGCCGAGCCGCTTCGTTCTATCATTCTGCACTCACCCCTCTGAAAGCCGCTTTGGGCACCCTCACACAAAAAGAAAGGCTGCAACCGCGGGACATTAACCCGTACGCGCCTCGACGGTTCCTTTTCTTTTCGGCTCTGTCGGGAAACCGCAGTAGAGAGGAAAGTTCGTTTGGGTTCCAAGTCGATTTTTGGGAGGGCGACGCGCTTCGTCTTTGTATAGCACGCACGTATTCGCTTCGCTTTTTTGTTCAGTGCCGTTTGTAAAGAAACCTGGAATGTTACCCGCGAAGAAAGCGGTTGAAAGGGACCGTTTGCGCTGCCGATATCGAACGCGTGAAAGCGAGCTTTCTCCTGACCTGCCATTGCTTCGGTGTTTTCAACTTTCCCTTTCTCACCTTCCGGGATACTCAACGTGGTGGCAGGTGCGGCTAGGGAAGTCGGAAGGTGGGCAGGAAGGAGCTGCAAGCATGCTTCCGAAGTTGGGCAACGCACGTACGTCGCCGTGACAAAAAAAAAGAAAAAAACATTTTCAGTGCATTCTCTGACGATGCTGCGGTTGTGACCCCCGTAGCAACTTCGTTAAAAACTTTCCAGAGATAGAAATAACGACACCTGCACTGGCTTCCCCACCCTCTTCCGGGGAAGCGTTCAACTAACAAGTGCTTGAGTCTCCTGTCGGTATCGACAGCATCGGCCAGCCTAGAATTATTTCCAAACACGTAGCCTTCGCATCCGTTCGCAACAATGTCCTGCTTGCAACACTCACGTGTTCTGCGGTGACCTATGGCGCGTAATTCCTTCTTTACCTTGCATCGATGTGCGCGTAGGCTTTCTTTAAGCGTGTCATTTCTGATTTCTTCCTATGCCATTCGTTTGCTACCTCGCCCGGGTGTCTTGTTTCCCTTTTGACCGCTTTATCTTAGGACAGATTGAACTGCATCGATTGCGGTGTCATTTGTAGGCCCATCTAATCATCAGCTTATTTTTAAAATGGGGAAGAGGGAGGCGGGTAAGAGCAGACAGACGGCAGCCTTGCTTGTAATGGCTTCTAATGCGACGACACGATACCGTGCATATTTTTTCGCTGCCTTTGATATCGTGTCAAGATAGACGCACTGCGCTCTACACCGCACAACCTTGACAACCAACCCATATTGGTGCCTATCCCTGATGGCTTTCAGCCGTGAAGGCTTGTTGCTCTCTGCTTAATTTCATGTAAACTTCAGTTTGCTTGAAAACCTGCGTCACTGCTTCGTGTTTTCTCTCACGTATGCATAATGGCTGCCTTCCTTTCCTTTCCTTTTAATCCAAAATTTTATTATTCTTGTAAGTAATAATATGAATGCAGTATTGATAATAAATTATTAACCATCCATGCCCTAGCTTATTTGATTTTTTTCATCCGAAACGAGGAATCCAGTCACTGATGAGATTTGGTTTTCATTTATGCATCAATACCTTAATTCTCATGTACTCAAAATGGATGATGAAAAATCTATCAAACTAAACGAAGAAATCGTGGACAGAATCGAGACTTCCTTCACAGAACATAGGAAAGAAGCCCCAAAGACAAGAAAGTAGTCAAATAAACCTCACTTTTCGTCGGGGTTCAATGTTTTGAAAGGCTAATTGGCAGCGTCGGAAGAAGAGTAGTCACTCACATGTGCTTTGCTTTATATCAGCATTGACAGAGATTTGTAGGCGGAGCGGGCGCCTGAAAGGAGCAGGAGTAAATATAGTAATTCTTAAACTTAATAGACTGGAACTCGGAAGGACTTGAAAACTGGTTAAGCGAGAAAAAGAAAGCGGCCCCGACTGCTAGAAATGATGTCGGAATTTCACTTTCTTAGCTGTCAACTTAAGCTGGTTCCGACGTCACGAAGCAGAAGTGAGCTGGAGCAGTAGCCGCATAACGACTGTACCAGGAGATACAGCGAGTGTATCATGATGTGGTTGTTAAAAAAAAAGTCTTCTGGGCCCCTGGAAAAAGGGAAGAGATTAGTATAATTATTCCCCCTATGCTTCATTCTTGTCATCAGGATCAGTATTCCTCAATATACAAGGCAGCAATTTTTCACCGCCTTAATTTTGTCGCTATTAAAGTGAGTCTTCATTTAAGATCCGCAGTACGCCAAGCGATCTACTAAGACGCTAAGCTAGTTCCAGCTGCTTGCAATCTGATGTAGCGGCCATAAATATTAAAGTTACACAAGTATGCGAGGAATTGACCCGCTCTTTTCCTTAGAATAGTTCAGCAATTCACATAAGGCACAAAGTAGCACAAGAAATGCGGTGAAATCTTAATTGGTGGCCGGTCTTTGCATAATTTGTTACTTTTTGAGTATTGAAACGTAAGTATTACTCTTGTTTGGATTAGTTGGTTCATAGTGAAAGATGCATCGAGGACGGCGCGACTTTTTTTTCGTTATCCGCACCGTCTTTGTTGAGGGAAGGGGAAATGGTTTTTTAAGAACTTGAGGTTCTTCAAGAAATCGAATCTATGACGCTTCAAGGTAAAGCATGCCAAGTATTTTTTCGACAGCATTTAAAATAGGGACGTCACCGTCGATTAAAACCACAGCCAGAGTCGGGCTTTTTCTCACTACGTTAGAGAAGTGCGAAGAAGCTCAGGATGACGTCATTGTTGCCGAAATTTCAGATGTCCACTACCTTCGCCCACGAGCTACAGTGAGCCTTCAAATGCTTCGTGGGCTTCACCGTCAGCGGCGTTGGTTTAATTCCTTGAAACAACCGTCTATTAGCTGGAAACGCAGTGCCGCCCTATGTGACGTCATCGTTGTGGCCTCTGCCCATCGCTCCGCACTGCAGAGAAGCCTGACCACCAATGCAGATTTATTCTGCGATTACGTCAAAATTTCAAATCCTAGCACAAAAACACTTTGCATGCGTTATCTCCAAGTTTCACGCATTCTAACCGTTTAAACGCGTTGAATTCTAAAAACTCTTCACCTGCCTAAACAAGCAATGCGTGGACATAAATAAAATAAAGTAGTTCGCGCTGTCTTTCTTGTCAGACAAGATAATCCTCATTTTGTATGTCTGGTTCGGCTTCGGTATTGGTTCGAACTTGCAGCAACAAATATGAGACAAGTTACAGATGAAGTCGGCGCCGCATTTTGTCATAACAATTTTGTATCTCATCACATTTTTCGTGTCGTTATTTTCTTTCAAATTAAGCGTCAACCAAAGAGTGTGAACGTAGAAGCAATAGCGATGCAATCGGAAGGAGAGCAAAAAATAAAGTGAAGAAAACAGAGTGCGAACAGAGGATTATCTTATTTGAATGACCGCAACAGTAGCACCTCTAGTTTGTGCCTAGGAAGAGCGACAAACGATCTCGGCAACCTAATTACAACCACAATCCCCTAATTACAATCACAATCACTCAAAGCCTTGTGGTTTTCGGTTCACCTACATCGATAAATTATTTATTTTTATATCCGCAGATGCCCAAGAGCTCGAAGGTTATGCACGCAGCAAAAAGTTTTCAAAGCACATCAACTCGCTGCCTGCGCCTATGTCTGTCATTGCGCAAAATCGGCACATCCTGTTGGCGCAGCGGGAGGGGTCGCTACACGCTTTATGGACCCGCTTGCGTGATCCTCACGCAAAGAGATATTTCAAGTGCAATTCACAGCCGCTCCTATGTACGTGGGACCTAGAGCGCAAGCAAGCAGCTCAGCTCGGAGGGACGGAGACGCTCTGGCGAGGCCGCCTCGCGCAACCGCCAAAGCGGCACGTCGAGTGACTCACCGTCCAACCTCGCGGACTTGGCGTGTTTTTATTTTCCTGCCGAAAAAAAAAACCCTGCTCGACTTGAAACAAAAAGCTAAGCCTTAGTGCGGTCAATTTCTGTACAAATGGAAAAATAGAGGAAACGAAAGTAATTCATGCGCAAATTCGTGGTAATCGTTTTCATTACAGCGGACTCAAGAGCGCCAAATAATGTCCGTCTCCCTCATAAAAATGGACTCTAGACAGTCTACATACTTCTTATAGACCCTATCGCCTTCGTGTAGATATTTATTTTTGTCTATTCATAGTTTATAGACTGTCTATAGACAAAAGTCTACTAAAAGTGCAAGGACATATATATAAAGTTTGTCTATATAGACTGCCTATAGGATTTGTATTGCTTATAGACTGTCATCTAAGGTTCGTCCACAGAGAGTCGATAGACTTTATAGACAAAGGTCTGTAAACAGTCTATAGACTGTCTGAGGAAATTTTTGTAAGGGCATGGTTGCCTCAGTCGTCTCAGGCTTGCGTAGTCTTTTGAAATTTTAGCCGTGTAAAAATATGCTTCTATGGGCAGAAATCTAATGTCCGAGAACATTCATCGTTTATTAAAGGTTACGCTACTCCTACTAGCATATTTTAATGCTGAGTTATTTTGATTAACTTAATATAGGTAACGAATAACTGCAAGATAATCAGAACGCCAGAAAACGATGTATAAGAGCGTGCACAAGATGCACTTGCGGACCTGCCGCTATTTCTTTAAGACAGTAAATTAGAAATATCAGTCGATACGCTTCAGTCTTTTTTGTACCGTGCAAGTTTCAGAAAACTGGATGATCAGTTCGCGCCTGCTGCTAACGTGCGCAATGCTTCTTCGCTTGTAAAAACATTGCTTTTCCTAAATAATGCTATAGGCTATCTTCAAAAAGGGCTTCGTTTTATTCGTGGTAAGAGTAGTGTTCAAGTGGCCCAGTTTATTAGTCCGAACCCCTCTACCGGTGAGGACCCATCGGATTTCTCTTAGGAGGGTACAAGCTTCAGCCCTCCAGAAGTTCGACTTTCCCGGTACAGCGACGCTTGGAAAAAGTGCTCCTTTAACGCGAAGCTATTTTAACCGCACTAAACATTTACAGCCCTTCCTCAGGATCTGAGCATTAATTTCCAGGCTAACTTGCTGTAACACGGCTTGCGAACAGGTTGCATCATTAAGAGGTAATACACCCACCGGCATTTTACACCTGCCGGTAGAGAAGTTGTGTTCCCAAAAACGGCAGTGCCGATTAAGAAGCTTAGGTAACTTAGCAAAAGCTTGGTTTTGGCTAGTTGAATTAAGAGTTTCTTAAAAGCAGCGCAAAATAGACACAACAGACGGGACTGGCGCTGTTGTGTCCAATCTGTTGGGTCGTCCTTGTCTTTTCTGAGCCATGTTTCCAAGATAGGCAACTCTTCGAAGCGAACGACAAATAGGGGCAATGCTTTCCTCCCTCAGAGTTTCTGAGAATACAGCATCAGACCCACTCGTCTAAGCAACTCACTTCTGCGCCCCCCGAAGTTCTACTTCTGTTCGCTGTCCTTCGGTCGTAGCAGCGTACATGGCTCAAGCACGGCTCTTCGACAACTGCACGAAATGTAATTTAAGGAGCACGGTGAATGGGGCGTTCATTGTGTCCCTCCGCACGCGCCTTCAAGCGGCTCCCTAGAGCCCCCGAAGCCCCGACGCTGAAGGTCGCCAAGGGCATTGCGTGGCCAACAGCACAAACAGCAACGGCATCGTGGCTGAAGGCTAGTTCGGGCTGCCGAGAGTCACCGAAATTAAATTTGTCTGCCCATGCAGCGTGCGCTCCTTGACGCACCAGTGTTACGAGCAGTTCCTGCTCAGCTCGGTTCTTCGCTTACTGGGCGTAAACAAAACACGCAACGATGGTCCAATGACGCGCGTATCTTACAGAGAGTTTGGGATGACCAAAACGAGAAGCTCGGCGTAAAGACCTAATTTGTGACTTCAACTGACGACTTGTTTACGAGAAAGTTGCCTGATGGCCACTTCGCTAACCATGACAGACCAGCGGAGGTCGCAGCGAATGCTGGTCGAGCCCGGTGGTAGTTAAGTAGAAAAATGGCACCTGGCCTCAACCCCTTCGTGCAGAATAAAACTGCCTGGTGGAGAAAATTTTTTCCTGAAATCATCTGCAGAAGACATATCGGAAATGGAATGGAGATTATTACCCAAAAAATTTGATATCCGCAGATTTTAGTAGCACCCAGATATATCGACATTGCGCCACAAACCTTCTGCGCGTAGAAATCTCCTGAGACAGGTTTCTCTCCTTGCTAACTCAAAGTTAAAATGATTTCATGTCTATTTATCGGTAAATGCAAATGCTTCACGGAGTATTTTTTAGTGTGCTACTTGTGAAAGAGAAAAAAAAACGTTTTTGGAGGTTAAACAGGGAAAAATTCCTTATTTCCTGTACCAAATACGGCTCCTTGAAGTGCTTCCTTCTCGTCTGTACTGTTGCGTGATTCGCAAGCCCATAAGCTAGAGATATTGCTTGCACCCAGTATAGCGCATTAGTTTGTCAGTAAAGGCTGAGCATTGTGTGGCGGCTTTGGAACCATGTCTGTAGTGTTTCATGGCTCGGCCGGCTGCTTTCCTTCGGGGGTATTTTATTGCAAGCGAACAACCCATTAACAATATTAGTTTGAAAGGAGCAGATCTTATGCACGTTTTCTCCGGCAATTTTTGTTGGCCCTTCAGAGGTTTTCCAACGAAGTGTTGGGAAGAGCAAATGAAATTAAATAGCCAGATTACACGATGCAGCCACTTCCCTGTTCTTGTAATTAGTCGGTACAGGGAAAATAAAAAATAAAGCATTTCGACGCCCCCCCCCCTTCCCCCCTCGAACATGTATTCAACGCTGACTTCAGGGCATTCAATGTCGACGTAATATTTTAGTTTCACTCCACCTTGAACTCTACCAGCTTAACCTATGGCCACGACGTTTTTTAAGCCATGTTGGCAATACAACCCGCCGCGGTGGCTCAGTAGTCATGATGCTCGGCTCCTTTCATTTTCCCCGTTTCAACCTCGCATATCCATGGTGCTACTCCGAGTGACGGGTAGAGCGTCGCACAGGCTAGAGGTCGCGAGCGGTGAACGGACCGGCAGACGAGCACAACCAGGCCAGCAGACAGTGCACAGAGTTTTCCTCCCGGTTCCCTGCCTTTGTCTGGGGCTCACGAGCTTGGGCGTAACGTACGCACCTTCCATGCTTCCTCTCTTTGCTCAAGTCACGGCCCGAACGGAGGTCTGTCGCCCCACCTGTGAGGCGCTGACGCTCCAGAGTCGGGAGGGCCTGATTTGGCTGGTTCCCCGTCTCTGCAGGCCTTTGCTTATTGTACCACATTATTTATTGTTGAAAAAAAGGCGATCCACGTCATTTATTGTCAGCTGACTCGTGATCATATATTGCCTTCTTTCCTTAAGTAAATATACTCCGTTTAGAAGACATGATTTCGCTTATTACTGCTGTGTTTTTTTACAAGGAAATAAAAACAAACCTGAACTCTTTCAATGCAATATTCATAAAACATGATGCACACTACGTGAGACACACACGTTACGTAACTTCTGTCATTAGAACTAATTAAGGTACGCGGATGACCTCCTATATTGTTTTGGTTTTTATAAATAAACTCCCTTTCATCTACACCTTATCTCAGGATTTTAAAACTGTTTCTTCGTCTAAAAGTACTACTAGACTTATCCTCTTTCAACTGTTGGTACTTCACATTTCTTTCAATGACCCTCTTCTCTAAAGGGGCTATGTTTCATTTCCTTGGTGCTTTGCTATTTATTGCGTTATTCAAGAGTTATTTTTCATTCTATCAAATGTATTTGTTCCTGTATTGTATTGATACATTTAACATGTTGTAAACATTGGCCCACAGTGTTCCTGTAAACGTATCCCTGTATTTGCATCTTTACATGGCGTCCAGAGCCCCGTCAGTCAGTCTTATCTGCCTTTAGCTCTCAGCTCAAGGATTTTGGATATTCCAAACAATAGAATTACAATTCCAATTCTGGACAACAACGCTCAGTGAGCCACCAACGTGCGCCGTGTGTCGTCAAAATGGGCTCCGCACATTCCCCATCCACCTTCATCTTGTGTCGCGCGATTCAACCCCATGGTTAGCCGTACTGAACGCAAGAGCCCTTAGCTCCACCGCGAACGCATGCGTAGTTCTGCTTTTCCTTCGTGGCTTCGCGGGCCCGTATCTCAGTGCTGCGGTGGTTCTGTGGGTTGTACTGGGTCTGAGGATCAGCGAAGTTTTTTTTAATGCAAGTTACTGCCTAATAAATGCTTGCCATCTTAATTAACAATGCCTCCCTTCCTTCGGAGCTAGAACACAGCCACCCTAGTGAACCCTGCTCTGGACTTCAGCTTCCTCTGGTAGAAACCAGCGTTATGTGGGTGAAGCGCACTTAGAACCCTCATTTTGTGTTTCACAATACCCTCCGGCCAACATAATCACGTACAGAATTCACTACGCTGTAAGTTATACAGCGAAAGGCTCGGCCTTGCAATCGCTCCAACTGCTAATTCCGCGGTTTATGTACAGAGTTGGTGAAAAAGTCCCAAGCCACAGGACGCGGCAGTATTGAAGGGCCCACACGGTAACTATGAAGCTACCAGTGTCCTCGCGGGTGAGGATGACGATCCTTCTCATATTGCAGATATTTTGATTCCGGAAGTGTCGTAAACGCCCCGCTACAAGCCTCAAAAGCAGACACTGTAGCCTGAGACGTTTCCAGCAGTCATGCCACTGCATTAAGCGAGGGTTGGTTCGTATTGAAAAAAAAAGAACATTAAGTTCGAGCATTTAAGCTTGGCGTGCCTTAAAGCGATGTACACGGTACCGTCTGCTCTAAGCTCTAAATCTAAAGAGGCACATGTTGAGAGCGAGTTCATTACTGACAGCACACTCGCCACTGATGAGTTTCGTGTCCTTCTGGGACCCACTTCAACCCTGCGGTCTCGTTACGGTGCCGAAGCAATAACATCCACAAAGGGGTTGCACTCGTTAGTGTTCTGAGCAGTCCTACAGCCATGGTATACGTCTCCCGTGGGCCATCGAGGAGAGATACTTTTTTATCGCTTACATGTTCTCAAGGGGATGCCATGCATCGTCTTAGACCGCACAATTCCTTGTAAACTGCTCGAGTAAATAAACCACCGTTTCTAAGCATCGCTGATATAAATGGAAGAATAGTTGGCAGCATTCAAAATGATGCGTTTAAGGTATGACACCACTCCTGAAGGAAAAACGCTTGTTTGATGGAATTAAATTTTTTGCTGTTTTGAATTGTCAAGCATATCGTGTTTAATATCATCAGTGGATATAAAGGTTCGGAAAAATGTTCTGAAATTTTTAATAAATAACTGCTCCCTTGAAAAGCGGTTAATTTGGTTCTCACGCCAAATGTAGTAACCCGCGAACAATCTAATGCACACCATCTTGGTTTGGAATTTATGCAGGTCTAAGTATTATCTGTGCAAAAAACTAGAATAAAGAGTCTGTGAAGAGTTCGCAGGCCGTTATCGAAAAAAATCTGAAAATATACACTAAAACTGGCTTTCCGAAACCACGGATGTTGAGATAACAATCCACAGCATGAAAATTTGTTGGTGGATTTCAATAATCCGAGTTCATTGCATGCCTTGATATGTAAAAAAAACGAGCGTGCCGAGTTTCAAGAGAAATGTTTTAGTGAATGTAACGTTATCCATGTTATCGTAACACAGAAAATAGCATAATTTGATTTTGAGATAAATAATATTGAAGATTATAGCTTCAATATGCACAAGCACAATGAATAAAGTAAAATCGCAGTACACTGTACTGATGGGTGACTTCAATGCGAAGGTGGGCAAGAAGCAGGCTGACGACCACGCGGTAGGTGACTATGGGATAGGCTCTAGAAATAGCAGGGGAGAGTTATTAGTCGAATTCGCGGATAGAAATAATTTACGGATCATGAATACCTTCTTCCGCAAACGAGAAAACAGGAAGTGGACCTGGAAGAGCCCCAATGGTGAGATTAAAAATGAAATCGACTTCATACTATGCACTAAACCTGGCATCATTAAGGATGTGGCCGTCCTCGGAAGGGTGCGTTGCAGCGACCATAGAATGGTAAGGTCTAGAATTAGCTTAGACTTGAAGAGGGAACGGAAGAAGCTAGCGAAGAAGAAGACCATTAACGAGTTAGCCGTAAGAGGGAAAGCACAGGAGTTTAGGATAGCGCTGCAAAACAGATACTCGGCTTTAACTGAGGAAGATGATCTTGATGTTCATTCAATGCACGATAACCTGACATCAATAATTACGGAGTGCGCAGTAGAAGTAGGCGGTAGGACAGTTCGAAAAGATACTGGGAAGCTATCTCAGGTGACGAAAGATCTGATTAAGAAGCGCCAAAACATGAAGGCATCTAACACTACCGATAGAATAGAACTAACGGAGCTATCAAAGTTAATAAATAAGCGCAAGGTAGCCGACATAAGGAAGTTTAATATGGAGAGAATCGAGCATGCTATAAAGAACGGAGGTAGCCTAAAAACAGTGAAGAGGAAACTAGGCATAGGTAAAAACCAGATGTATGCATTAAGAGACAAGCAGGGCAATGTCATTAGCAATATGGATAAGATAGTTAACGTAGCCGAAGAGTTCTACACAGACCTGTACAGTAGCCAATGTAATCAGAGCGCTAATGAGAAAGACAGCAGTGCACAGCAATACGTCATCCCGCCAGTTACGAAAGATGAAGTAAAGAAAGCCTTAGAAGCAATGAAAAGGGGAAAAGCAGCTGGGGAGGATCAGGTAACAGCAGATCTGTTGAAGGATGGAGGGGACATCGTGCTAGAGAAACTAGCCACCCTGTATACGCAATGCCTTATGACCTCGACTGTACCAGAAGCTTGGAAGAATGCAAACATTATCTTAATTCATAAGAAGGGAGACGCCAAGGACTTGAAAAATTACAGGCCGATCAGCTTACTATCCGTTGCCTACAAAGTATTTACTAAGGTGATCGCTAATAGAGTCAGGGCAACGTTAGACTTTAATCAACCAAATGATCAGGCAGGCTTTCGTAAAGGATATTCTACAATAGATCATATTCACACTATCAATCAGGTGATAGAGAAATGCGCAGAATATAACCGACCTCTATATATAGCTTTCATTGATTACGAGAAAGCATTCGACTCAGTGGAAACTTCAGCAGTCATACAGGCATTGCGTAATCAGGGGGTAGAAGAGCCTTATGTCAAAATACTGGAAGATATATATAGCAACTGCACAGCTACTATAGTCCTCCATAAAGTCAGCAATAAAATTCCAATAAGGAAGGGCGTCAGGCAAGGAGACACGATCTCGCCAATGCTGTTTACCGCATGTTTGCAGGAGGTATTTCGAGGCCTGAATTGGGAAGAGTTGGGAATAAGAATAAATGGAGAATACCTAAATAATCTGAGATTTGCTGATGACATTGCCTTGCTGAGTCACTCAGGAGGTGAACTGCAAATCATGATCAACGAGTTAGACAGGCAGAGCAGATCGATGGGTCTAAAAATTAACATGCAGAAAACCAAGGTAATGTTCAACAGCCTAGCAAGGGAACAACAGTTCACAATTGGCAGCGAGAGCCTAGAAATGGTGCCGGAATACGTCTACTTAGGGCAGGTAGTGACAGCTGATCCGGATCATGAGAGGGAGATAACTAGAAGGATAAGAATGGGGTGGAGCGCATATGGCAAATTCTCGCAGATCATGAGTGGCAGTTTACCAATTTCCCTCAAGAGGAAAGTGTACAACAGCATAATCTTACCGGTACTCACCTACGGGGCAGAAACGTGGAGGCTAACGAAAAGAGTTCAGCTTAAGTTAAGGACAACGCAGCGAGCCATGGAAAGAAAAATGATAGGTGTAACGTTAAGAGATCGGAAGCGGGCAGAGTGGGTGAGGGAACAAACACGGGTTAATGACATCCTAGTCGAAATCAAGAGAAAGAAATGGGCTTGGGCAGGGCATGTAATGCGAAGGCAAGATAACCGCTGGTCTTTAAGGGTAACGGAGTGGGTTCCAAGAGAAAGTAAGCGTAGCAGGGGGCGGCAGAAGGTTAGATGGGCGGATGAGTTTAAGAAGTTTGCAGGCAAAGGGTGGATGCAGCTGGCAAAGGATAGGGTTAATTGGAGAGACATGGGAGAGGCCTTTGCCCTGCAGTGGGTGTAGTAGGGCTGATGATGAATGAATGAATGAATGCACAAGCTTCTATATACACAAGAAAGAAAAATCCTAGCGTGCTAAACTGTTCCATACATATAGGAATGTTCTACTTGAGCGTTTCCATTTTCTTTTTCTTTTTTTTTGCAGGTGTAGCAGCTCTTTTTTTTCTTTGTATCATTTTGTATTCATGGTGCAAGTAACAATTTAGACTGAAACTTTAGAACGGGTGTGGCCTGAATCATATTTTTTTGTTCAAAGGGGTGAAGAATGTTTCCGGATATAAAAACAAATAAAATGCAAAGACGACATTTTTGGTGGAAATTGGCTTTTGAAGACTGTTGCGATACCTTAAACGGACTTTGTCGTTTCCCTAATGTACTTTTTTACAAAGAGGAAGTGCCGTTGAGCTAATGGGCCCGTCATGCGGAGCTCTATTCCTATAATCTGGAGATAGAAATCGCTCTCCGGCTTGCTTAAGATCGCAAACAACCTGAAAAAACAAGAACATAATGCGCCTCTTATAAAAACCAATGAGATAAAAAGTATCCAAAAATGAATAAACTTCCGGGAATATAAGCAAAATTTGCTCATCGAATAGTTCATTATCTTACATGTAAGCTTAACTAGCCATGTTAACTACAAAAACCCCTACACGCTTGTTTATTAGACCCACTGTGGTTGCTCAGGCGCTTCGGCTTTTGATCCAAAGGTTGCGGGTTCAATGCCGGTCGCAGCAGCATCATTTCTGTGGAGGCGGCATGAGAAAACGCCGGCGTCCTGCGCGATGTAGCGCACGTTAATGAACCACAAGTCGTCCAAGGGGCCCTTTTTTACGCCGTCTTTCATAGCCTATGTGTAGTTTCAGGACATTAAACCCGAGAATTTATAACTTCCTTAATTGTCAATAAGTTAAGCAACGAGAATAGCTGCAAAGCCCGACACGACCAGAAGGCAACCCCGGCGCGAGGTTACAATGTAGACGAGTTTTACCGTCTCAGGACTACTTTATAACATTATGTGATGGGAGACAACAGAAAAAAAAAAAAGACCAGCTGGAAAACGTTTCAGTGCGCAGTTTACATATGCACCGGTTCTGGGATTCTCCTACAGCACTATGAAAATAAAAATTTGCTGTAGTATTCAATGTTCGACACCAATGCTCAAGATATTCTGCAATCGCCCAGTGTCTGCTACTTGTATTCACACATTCCCGACCGAAGGTGTTGCTGTTTTCCCCTATGATGGTGTCATCCATGGTCTATTCTTTATTCAAGAATGTACCCCGCATTGCTTTAAGGTTTTATTCAGGTAGGTTACAAGGTGGTAAAAAATGCATCTTTATTTGTAGCGCAAACTTGCGTATCTGAAAGTAGGTTCCATTGTCTCACAGTTATAACAAGAAAAAAAAAGGATTAGCAAGCAAGTTCGTCTTTGTAGGATACTCTCGAATTTCGCATGACCTGTAGTTTCGTTTAGAAACATAAAGTGGCTGATGAAGATATATTTAACTATTAATTGCTCTTTTTTTCATATTATATTACGTACAAAAACTAAAGTCTTCACTTTCTTCTACAGAAGTAAGAGGCTCCCACCACAACTCTTTTTGTTTTCATTGCTGTACAACTATCTTTTCTTCTGTACCTGCCCAAGACGAACCTTTGCCCAAGACGAACCTTGCTGCCTTGTTGTGAATTTCATCCAATTTATAACTTAAAAATTGCAGCGCAGGGGCGCATACAGAACAGGCATATTCCATGATATGTATAACACAGGCCAGGAAAGCAGTTCTCTAAAGATTTATCTGCAAGCACCGCACATTTCTTTCAATGAAATTCACTGCCGTGTCACCTTTAGCAACCACGTAGACTACATGTGCACTCCATAAACAGTCATCCGACAGTGTAACACTTAAGTGTTTCTAAGTATTCCTCTTGCTTACTAGTTAATTATTTGTGAGATGCTGAGCTGGAATCTCGTTCATCTTTGGTGTAAAACCTAGGTTAGTACGCTCCTGTATCTTCAAATGCATTTGCCATTTGGAACACGAATCATGAATAAGCGTCAAGTAATTTTTAAGTTGAACAGCATCGCTAGCGATGTTAATTTTTTTAATACAAATCACAGTAATCACCGAACAGACGTATACGTGATGAAATACTGAGTGAAATATCATTTATGTAGCTTAAAAAGAGGAGTGGTCCCAGGACCGATCCCTGCAGCACTCCGGATGTCACTTCTGCATAATCTAGACGTCTAGCGCATAGCACTAGACGTTGACAGCGCCCAAGAAAATAATTCTGAATACTGTTATCACAGCTGCGTTCAAGTTTAACATTTTTAATTTACATAGAAAGAGTGAGTGTGGCACAGTGTGAAACGGTTCTCAAAAAACCAAAAATGTAGAGTCTGTTTGCTCCCCCCCCCCCCCCTATCATCGAGTCCAGATGTAAGTTCTTGGTAAAATTGAAGTAGTTATTTAGAACAGGATAAACCTTTGCAGAAGCCATGGTGTTCGTTTTTTAAGAAATAACTTTTTAAAAGTGTTTGCGGACGGCTGGGCGGGAGAATCGTTTTAACACACGCCATGGGAGGGGGGGGGCATATGTGCCTCATAACTTTATATTTCTTTTCTTGCATGTCCTTCCCACGATGTCTATTTCTTAACAGGTAAAAGGGCGCGCTACGAGGCATGTTAGCAATTTTTACAGAAAGCAGATTTCACACCGTAGACTTATTTCTTGGTTGCTTCTACAGTTTAACACTAAAACACAGCTTATATTTAGCTATGGCAACGTACGAGCATTTGCTCTGAGCTTCACGTCGTGGTAAAAGACCAGCACCTTTTCTTAGTTGTATAATCAGTCATATGACTGCATGAACATCAGGTAATTTTCCACTGTTCTGTACTTTCCCCTGTAACAAGTCAGCATAATCGATTTTTTTTTTTTTTCAGTTTTTCGGGCAAGTGCGCAGCAGAATGATTTCACATTCCCGTGGCAACTATGATATGCTAGCGCCATCTTCCGGCATTGCGGAAAATATCAGCTTGCGCCACTTGAAGCCAGGTGGCGCTCAGATTCCAAGCCCTTCGTCTTGGTTATTTGAAAAAGAGGTATATGATTATTAATAATTTTGGAATATCGTATGGAATATTTTATTAGACTCGCTCAGCCAATGAAATAGTAAAGGCCCAAAATAATCGAACATCTACTCTAATCGAATGTCTTCTCAAGTTTTTCTAATAACTGGCGCGACGTTCGAATACGCGCCGTAGTTGTCTTCGACGACTATTTAAATAACGGCACACACTGATGCCCCATAGCATGCTGCCACAATCCGTCTGCGCGGGTTGGAGCGTTCAATGCAGCGACGTGGAACATTTTTGCGGCGACGTTCATAATGCTTACACACGGCCACTCCGCGCACATGGCTTGCAAACCATGCTTGCACGCCTGATCGCGAATGCCGTGTCTCATATGTAACTCTCGCCTTTCTTGTCCTGTGAGATGTGGCACTAGTATTTTTTCTCCGCAGTCATCAATAGAGGAAGGTAATTTTCCTGTACATATGGCATGACAATCATTGACTTAATATACTGATTTCATGCTGCGCATCTGCTAGTGGCGATCGGTATCGAGTTTTATTTTTAACAGCCAAAGCCCAACTCTAAGTTATAACGTCGCATTTCAGTGCTACCGCTAGCAGTTCGCTCCTTCGAAAGATTATTGGCCTTGCACGAATATTCTTATTAGCCGCGAATATATCTACAAATAATGGATTCGGTTTCGATCTACAATATAAGCATTCGATTCGATTTTTAAGCGGTACTGTTTGCACAGCCTTATAAACTATGCAATGGACAGGTAAGCGCAATGCTTAGGTAACTATTCATCATCTGCAATCATTTGCATGCGCTGCGCATCCACCAGGGGTCGTATGGCGATGACGGCAGGCCACGGAGGAAGGAAAGCTCAGGAGCAGCTGCATAAAGTGCGCCGGAAGCACGTGTTCTTGCAAGGAGTACTGGAACTCAGTGGCCGATGGCGCAGCCAATAGTAACGTTGGGCGCAGCGGCGTCGCGCTGAGACGGCGTCCAACTAGAAGACAGGGGTAGGGGGGGGGGGGGGGGATATTTGCTTTAAAAAAATGTGACGTAACGGCCTCTCCCAAATCCTTTCCTTCCCCCGTGCAGAAGGCAGACGGTTAATGGGAGCGATCTTTGTGTGAGAGAAACTTTTATTTAGAGCAGATGAGAACTCTTCGCTCTAGGTGGGCAGCCTCCTCCAGTCTAGAAAGCCGGGGGCCCGAGCCATCTCCCGAGTCAGGTCGCAGCTCTTCGGTTACGTACTGATGCCGATGGTTTTATGTGTCCCTTCCATCCCCACATGACATGCGGTGGTGTGTTCGATATTTTAGCAGAATACGCCGGCGAGATCATGTGTAGCAAGGTACTCTGAACATGACTGTCGGTGTGGATTTTTCGGCGGATGACTGCTTCTTTTCTTGATAGTTTTTTTTTTCTTGGGGGGGGGGGGGGTAGGGAACATATTCTTATGTCAAGTCTGTAATGCAGGAGGATGTCACTATATTTCTTGGGTACGTCCTGGGTTCTCCGAAATCGCTCTGCCTAATAACTTATGCAGTAGTGCTACAGCTGTGCAAGAAACTCGACCGTGATCGCCACTAACAGATACGCAGCATGATATCAGTATATTAACTCTATGATCGTCATGTGATATGTATAGGAAAATTACCTTTCGATACTGATGACTACGGAAAACAAACTAGCGCCCCATCTCAGTGGACGAGAAATTCGAGGTCAGGCATACATGCACGGTTTGGAGGCCATGGGTAGAAGAAAACAGCATAATCCACACCGCAAACGAAGCCCCCATAGAGTTCATCAGGCGTGTTACGTGACAGCGCGAGAGTGAGGGAGAAAGTCTGTCGTCACATGGGGCACTCTCGGAGCCGGCTCCCGACGGAGATAGCAGCGCCGCGCTACGGCCCAGCAGCCACTGCGCGCACTGAACCCGTGGACCGTACATTTTTGAAAACGACTGCACTTACCCATAACTCCATGCTACGAAGGGAGGTACTCCAAGCACAAACAGCAATGTGAAGGGCGCCAGTGACGACGTGCTATGGCCTAGTTGGTTTTTACTCGTCTTATGTCTGCTAGTTTCAGAGTTGCCGAAGCACGAAAGTTTCTGCATCATTATGAAGGCAGCCGCCCTGATTGCTGCTGTCTAAAGACTATAACCTGCATGAACTCTATTCAGCAGTGCGCTGCCGTGAAGCGAACAATGTTTGCGGGGCTCTCTTTCACTCAAACGTTGTATATAATAGCTTTAAACATCGTTTAGCCGTAGAACAGGGCACAATTCTTGTAAGTTATGCCAAACAACAAAAGATGAACCTTGAGTTTCGATCCACTGACACGTGGAATCAATATAAAAAGTTTTTCGTCGGCAAGCGGTCGTTAGGCGGAGAGGTGAAACGCAATGAGCAAAGTGGTAGTATCTGAAACGCTCGATATTGGAAAATTTTGTGGTACACGCAGCAAACAACTATTACCGAGAGCTGCCATAGCGAGTTATGCAGGCCCTTACGAGCGCAGTACCGGCAGCTCATGTACACTGCAAGTGAAGGGCTGCACCCAGCAGGCTTTGCACTACTCTCACAGAACGTAAAAAAGCACTGTGTGCAGAAACAGGGGAGCTGCAGATCATACATCACTAACTCCGGTATTCCTAGAGGCCATTAGCCTTCTTTGGGAAGCGCTGTGCAAAAAGACTCAAAAGGCAGGCGCCGTGTTACCTCCACAGAGGTAGGCAGAGCACGTCGCTAAGCGTCACGCTAGACAGCAGGCTGTGGTTCTACCTTCAGTGGTGTGTCTAGCATGCAGCATGAACCGTCTACGACAACGTTCTGCCGCAGCTTGGTTGCTCAGTTCAGTTATGCTCGGGCTTTGCACGGCCGCATTCCTGTACCAGGCCGGTCTGCAAGTGGAGAGGTACCTTGAGTATGCTCACATATCTGTAACCACTGAAGTAAAAAGGCAGGCTCTGGTCTTTCCATCTGTCACCATGTGCAGCAATAGTTGGTGAGTATTCCGAACTTTAAGTTCTTACAGGCGCACCGAACAATAGTCATGGTAAGCACCGAAGTGGAACTGATATACTTCATTGTGTCACATTTTTCATTCGTCTACTGTCTCCGGTCACGATGTGAAGTTTGTGCTATAAAAGCGCCTTTCAATGTTGACTCAATGCTTAAAGAAGCATACTTCCAACAGTACTTAATAACAAACCAATAGAAATTGTTCATCTATTTCTAACTATCACGGGCAAAAGCGCTGTTAAAACTATTCATTAGGATTAACTAGCCCACTTAGCAACCCTTATTAATGTTATAAAGAGTACTGCGTGCACAAAATTTCCATCAATATAGCCCATTTCGCTTCTGTTCAGTCACGGCTTGTAGCATGCCAGGCGATTTCGTATAACATAAGAAAAACTTTGTAAACGCATAAAGCCGGCTCTGCGCGAATGCGCGAACAAACAATGCGCGAATTTAAATGTTGAAGATTAAAACAAGCCACTCTTTGCTGCAATATGAGTTATCACTACACCACGCTCTGCCACCTGCGAGTTCACGAAAATGTGGTCATCAATGCTGAAAAAGAACATTCCTTAAATATTACATGCAGAACGATGTAGTCAGTCACTTCCTGGTTTTAGCAGTCTTGAATTGATATCGCGGCTAAATAAACGCCCTTTGTATTTTCCAGGGTGAACAAAAAGTCGGAGGCCTGCTTGAAAACTCCTCGATTGTGCACCAAGTTCGGCCAGGTACGTGTCTTTATTTAATTCCTGTGGGTATGCTCAGGAATATTCACTTGAGAAAATACATTCCGATTGATGTGCTGAGCAGGAATGTGAAAACAATTGCTCTCTAGGGTTTTAGTATCGTGTGACTCAGTAGTGCCATGCGTTCTTTTTATTACAAGATGGTACTTCATCTGGATGGTAGTCAATGAAGAGAGGATAATACAGGTATATGTTGTCGCCCTTTAGGGATGTATTGATAATCCTCAGGGCATAAATAAGTTAAGCACGAAAGAGCGAGGTGCCGTGTTTTTCACACATGTCGTTATAACGTGAACGAATCAGCGCTAAGTAAGAAACCAGCACTGCAAGGATCGCCCTTACTATTACGGTTAGTATAACATCGCAGCGAAAACCGGAAAGTGTTTAGTAATACCAGCGACAACAGCGCATTCATCTTGCTATGCGAGTAGGAATTACTAAAATTATGGGCGTGTTCTCTAAGATACTACGAATATGCGGGATGTCCGCAAAAATTTCCACTGCTTCCAGTGGGTTAAAAATTCTTTCGTTCACGGCAGGAATTGACTTTTGGAATTTTCCGGGCTCAATTCGAACCGGAAATGCGGCAGCTTGTTGGGTATAAGCCTAAGGAAATTTTTGAATGCCGTATGGAGTCAACGAGCCCAGACTGCCTACCGTTCGACTGTGTCGACCAGTAAGTATAAGGAATCATTCACGACCGACAAAATGCCCTTTAATGCTACAGCAATGGCATTCCGAAGGAGACTTAAATGGAGCTGAAAACTTAAACTTTAAAGCATTCATTAGTTGCGCTCAGCACCCTGCACATACTCTGGGTGTTGCCGCGTAATATTCGTAGCTCCATGAGTGTATTTAAGTTATTGAGCTGCATTTTATGTAATCCCGTTTCTTAAGGTGGGGGGGGGGGATGGGGAGCGAACTTTGGGAGTGGAGGAGGACACGTAAATAGTAAATGCTTGAAAATGTGATATCTTGTTGAACCCGGATATATCGAACTCAAGGCCAACCGCGGATAATTCGATATATCGAAAACCGAAACATAAAAATGGCAATACATAAGCGTATCTCTAACCTATAAGTAGATCGCTCCCACGCTAGTGAGGCGCTCCTTCTAACGACGTGCCGCCCGCCGGCGGGCTGGAAGAGCTTCCCTCGCTAGGTGTTGCTAGGCCTAGCCGGCCTCACATGGGAGCAGCAACGGGCGGTGGTTTGGAACTAGCCACAACTTATCACAAGACCTCTATTCATGTTATCAGTGCAATATAAATAAAATAATACCTAAATAAAATAAAGATACCGTTGCTTCGCACAACGCCTTCAGCAGCGAAGCGCGCCAAGCGAGAGCCAGCGCTAGGCTTTAGTCAGGTTGGCTTCTTCGCACGACAGCGATGTGGCGTGTAAAATAAGTACAAGAGACCGAAGGTCACCCTCAAGCACACCCCATGTCTACCTGGGGACGCTGTATCAAAGCGCTAGCGCTGACAGCAGGTGCCCAAGGCAGAGAAGCCAAACGGTCTCCGCGCGCGTAAAGTGATCAAAGTGCCGTTACGAGAAGCGCCACTTGCAGCGACATGGCACACTGTTCGATTTATCGATTGGCGGTCGACGGGGCAGTTCGATATATTGGGCGAATTTACTATACTTTTGCACAGGATTTTCAAGGAGACAAACAATGTGTTCTATGTAACTCATACTTCAAAATATCCAGGTTTGATATATCTGGCTGTACAGTGTCCTAGCTAAAATATGCGCTTAAAAACTAGCCGTGGACAAAGTTGTGAGCAAGTATTTCAACCAAGGTGGACCTGAGTGCATTAACTCTGTAGAAGATAATAATATCGTAATACATAATGAATTATGACGATACTACAGCTTAAACTTAGTTTTATAATGTACGTACATAACGCTCTTTCTATTCTCCACTTCTACCTTGTATAGTGAAGGGGATTACGGATATTATTTGTGACTATAATCATCCTGCTGCCTGTCCTTGCAACAGTGGGTAGCAAGCTGCTGCAAATGCTAGTGAAGAATGACCTCCGCTGTACGTTACATATATTAAGTATGGTTTGAAATTCGGGATTACAATTAGTCACTTTTCCCAATCCTATGACAAAAACAACCTCAATGGTTCTTTGTGGAATGCACTAGTGATGTAACTCAAACATATCACTGGCCTCACCCGCTACTTACATTTGGGTAAGATAAAGAGAGAAACAGAAGGACCGAAAAAAAAAAACGGAAGAGCGGCAACGAAATGAGTTTTTCACGTGTCCGTCGACCACTATGACAAGGGGGCACAGGGCGCACACTTAAAGCTTAAACTTCATAGTCGTGAACTCAACCCTGAGTCGTATACCGATACGATGAAAACTCTACTTGCCCTCGGAATTTTCGCATAGCCATAATTATTGAAGACATAACAGTGGACAAAGCGAAAACATTGATCCAGATGACAGGAGCATGGGAAAAAATGCGACCTTTTAAACAACCGGTCGGCCAGCGTTTCAGAAAGCCAGCAACGTTCATTAATTGAGCTCTGAGTGATGTGATCTTAAAATGCACTTTTTCTCAAAAAATACTTTCGCTGTAATGCGGCTTTGCTCTTTTGTATTTAATTAGTAGAACAAGCTTTTGATGCAAAATAAAGGATTAAGATGGTGCACAGAGGGAGAAAGGACGGGCGGATCGTTTTATTCAAGGTCAGGAGAAGTAATTGACATCGGACGTAATCATTATATCCGATAAACTGGTTTAACATCATTGAAATAATTCCGCACTGCAGAAAAAAACGTAGTAATGAAAAAATATGCAGCATGATAAATTTGATTTCGAATAATAAAAAGTAATCTTTCTAGAACGGAGTTCTTGTGCTTGGTGCCATTTTGTCAATTTCAGCATCAGGACGACATTTCTTCGCTTGCCCATCATGTTGTGTTACACCTTAGACAATACGCTTTATGGAGGCGCTGACAGTATCTTCGAGAACTGCAGCACACCCTGGCTTTACGGTAAGTGTGTTTGCCGTTGCGCGAACAAATAAGCCTCCTTACAGTGACCAAACGTCCTTCCGCGACGACGCTGGTTTCCACAGGCCACAGTAAGAACGGCTAGAAGACATGAACGCGAGAACAGCCACTGCTAAGTTTCGCGCATCAAACATTGCGGCTCCCTCATCAGATTTAATCCCCTGTTGTCAGTAAACCTGCTCCGGGCAACATTTTTGGCATTCTACATGCTATGAAGCTTTCTTTGCAGCAGCGATCTCACTTAGAGAGTTGAGTTATGCTTACTAGCATAGGCGTACCAAGGTAATAAAACAATTTTCGTGGAACTGCCCTTTTCTTATAATTTTTGTTACTCTCACCACATAAATAGACCCGCCGCGCGTCCACTATCATCGCAATGTCAGTCGACACGGCAGTTGATGAGGACGCAACAGAATCGCAAAAAAAGTCCTGTCTGATGCACTGCCGGTGCATCACATGTGCTGAAGAGTGCATTATAAATTACATATTCTCATCGTGATATGTTTGAACTTCACGAAATTATTGATTACAGAGCCCAATTGAGTTTCTATTTATTATAATAGTTAAAAGTGCGGAGACTGTGAGAATTTTACGAATTTCTCTTCGAAGACGATGAATAAGTAACCACGCAGAGCAGCTTTTAAATGCTTTCTGCATTAACCCAGATTTAATATTACATTGACTCTGTAGCTTTTCAGAGGAGGTACAGAATTAGGAGACAAAGGTATTGCTTTTCAGTTTACTTCAGTAGAAATGCATGAAGATTTTAACCTACTTTCTATCTAGAGGGAAAACAATTCTAAAGCTTGAAATTTTAAGCAGGCCTCATTCGGCGCGTAAGTTAAATCAACCATACATTGTTACGAGATTACTACACGCTGGACTCATAACAATTGGCGGCCTGCAGCTGTACTTTTGTCGATGAACCCTTAACTTTGGACATCAATTTCGCATCTGCTGAATTTTTTTTCATGTTCTGTTAGGAAACAGTAAACAACAGGAAATGACTCTTTTTGCGCTTTATTCTGAGTTTTCCCTGGCATGGGTGAAAGTTGAAATATGTCTGGGCATCACGTGTTTGGTTTTGGGGAATAAGTAAGGAACGTCAAGCAAGAAAGAAAGCCACACTTCAACTGTGAGACCGATTGACGCGTGATGTACTGAATCCTAACCTTTCGATAAACGCGTTATCAGTTTGTCTCATTCTGAAACAAAAAAAGAACGCTGCTGAGAGCAAACGTTTTGTTATTCCGCTTTACCAGCGTAGCATATTGTACATCACTATGACACAATCTGCCTCTAGCGATGAGAGCCCTGCGTTTCGCTGCGACCACGGCGGCTCACGGAGAAGGATCACGCCTCCGTACACGGTGCGCTTCTGTGTCGGAGGCTAGCTCGTACAGGAAAGTCTTGCTGCCTGCTTCGTCGCCTTGCTTTTCACTCGGCGGCTCGTACGGAAGGATCATGCGGGTGGCGTCACACTGCGCCTCCGCCCGAATTGTGTGCCTGGTTTCTACTGCCTTCATCCACCGCTGTGGGAGTGCACTGTTGTGTGGAGCATGGTGACCTATCCGCATTATGGTCAACAGTCATGAGTCTACCTCGGGCGAACCGCGGAGAAGCAAGAAAAGCAGCATATTTCGATAGCCGCGTATGATTCACGAGCCGGGCTACGTTTTACGGTCTCATCTTCTTTTCAAGGCATGCTTGCGCTAACATCATGAACAACTGAGCCAGGCTCCTCATCTTTTTTCTTTCGAGACACGGCCGCGGTGACCTCCTGGCGAGGGTGTCACGTGTCTGGCTCAGGTTTCAACAACGCAAAGGTCGGATAAGACACAAGTGACCTAACAGTTGCGCTGTAGCAGGATCAAATGCACTGCGGGCAAAGCGTAGCTCATTCTGGGACGGCTCGCTGTCGAGGACGCTTTCCAGAGGCGCGTGTTCCGCCGCTGGTTCTACGCTCATAGCGGCAGTGGTGTAGATGTGGGAGTCGTGGGGTAACGTTCGCTCGAACGCACACAATAGTTAATCTATGGATGGGACTGTTAGTAGTGGTAAGGTGTTCTCTTTTACATACGTGCCACACCTGTTTGTTGCTTAGCCCGAAGATGGGGTGACACAAACACAACTTTGACATTTGAGTCACTTCCACGCTAGCCGGTACCGCGGATTCGGAGCCATGCAATGCTACACGCTGCCGGATCTTCGTCCTCATTCGAAAACCTTCCATGGTCCTCACTTCGTAGTGTTCACTTTCGTTCGCGGCGCTCAGATTTCTCTTTCGTGCGTCGATTTTGGGACAGCTACGTGCCACACGCACGGAAAGTCGCATAATGTTTCCCAGAGGTTCAGCTTCATGATCGGCCTGAGGTTAGGCCTGAGGTTCACCCTCAGGTTCGGCTTCAGGTTCGGTTCAGGTTTGGAGCGGTTTCCGGACGATCTCCGTCGGAGTTGGTATTGAATGAGACCTACAAACAGTTCGTGCTCGTAAGTGCAATATCGTAATATTTTAGACAAATGCGGGGTGTCAGGTGTTTACCACGCCATAATTTGTTTCCTTGCAATCTTGCTACGTGGTACCACCGGAGTAAGAACGTTATGCAATAAGAAAGAGCATTTTTAAATTTTGCGCATCAAAACTTGCAAGCTGCGCAGCTTGTACACACTGCCGCTGCTGCTTCCATCTCCAACAGAGCTGCGGATTCGGCTGCGCTTTATCGAGAAGAACACCCTGCGCCTGATGTCCGTGCTTCCGTCCCCGGTGTTCGTGCAGGCGCCGCGACTGTGCCAGCCAGAGCGGACCGCGGCCTTCGCGCTGGTGGCCCAGCAAAGCTACGACATTGCCATCAAGCAGGTCTGCAATCTACACAGCATATGTTGTGAGAACTATGTGTCGTAAAAATAATTCTTTTGCGTATTATCACAGCTCTGTGCATTGCTTCGCCACTTCGAAAGAAGGTAACGCCTAAGTTTTATCAGTGGTCTCGTTTAAGGAAGCCTGTGTATTAGGCCAAGCCTGGAAGGAAATAACCATTTGGTAAGGTAATTACGCATGAAGCCCCCGCAGTCAAAGAAGGCATACAAAATGTTTGTGAAAAAGGAAGAAAAAAAGCGTCAAGGTTTCCTTCAGGCGCCCATTTTAGTCAAATCCGATCGTGCATCGAGCGCGCTTTCCTGTGCCCTTCGGCGCTTCACAGCAGGTGTTTCATTCCTTCCTGCGTTTGAATATGTCATCCAGCGTGCCAAGCCAGCAGCCTATCGTTTTGTTGTCGCACTATAAATCAGTTTTAAATTGAAAACAGAAATTCTCTCGATACTTGCATAATAAGCTCGAAGGCACATTTTTTGTTCTGCGTGACCACAAAAAATGCGAAAACGACTCATTGGTGTGTACGGTACCGGAGTGGAAATCTCCAAATGAGATGAGGTGAAGTTTTTTCGTACTAATGCTCTGAAAGAAACGTGAATGTCTTATAACGACATCTGATGCCGCGTCATCAATGTCGTGTTACAGCGCTGCAGACATCGGCATCCTGCCTCTCAAAATTGTTTCTTGCATTTAGGCTTAGTCTCCGCTGCACCACGCAGCGCAATAAATTGGCCTTCAAAGGGCTCATAGGCTGGACTTCTTGAGTGAAAGATTCCTTTAACCAGAATCTTATTCACCGAGCAAGTAAGACGTATAAGCCTCATGCCAGCTTGATGCAAAATATTGCTTTAAACATTGAAATCAATGGTGTCCTTGCAGTCAGTGGCGAAATTGTGCACAAGGCTACTGGCCAGTTAATTAGCCATGGTGGAAAGGAAAAGCGCAAGTTATGCATGCAGTCTTGAGGGAAGCTACTAGCTCAGTAAACGACGTTTACGGTGTAAATAGCTGGTAAAAGCACTAAAATTCAAACAAGCTAGCGAGGGGTTCAGAGATTCAAATGTATAAATGAGAACAACCACATGGAAAGCAAAGAATGCGTGGTAAATCATAAGACTTAAAGCTGTGGTAAAAGGGCTGAAAGAAACAAAGGGTGGCCACAACTAGTTCACGGAAAAGAAGTAACTGGGTCTGCCTCCGATCAACTCGACAAGAGGACTTATCTGGGCAAGAACTCAGACACGTTCCAAGTGATATAGGCTTGGTTAGGTTTATGGGGGTTTAACGTCTCAAAGCTACTCAGGCTATGAGGGACGCCACAGTGATAGGCTCCGGAAATTTCGACCATTTGGGGTTATTTAACGTGCACTTACCTTGCACAGTACACGGGCCTTTAGAATTTCGCCTCCATCGAAATTCGACCGCCGCGGCCGGGATCCAGCCCGCGTATTTCGGGCTGGCTGCCAAGCGCCATAACCACTCAGCCACCGCGGCTGCCCCCAAGTGATATACACTAAACATGGTTTTAAATACGCTTTAAATGTTTATCAGCAGAGTTCATTGCAGTTCCTTACGACGCTGCTGCGGTTTTTACCGCACGTTATTGGCACCAATACTTACTATAGTTGCCTTTGTTGACCAGACCCCTAATTTCTGCTACCATACCGTGAGGCCCCATGATGTCGGAAATAAAGTTCATTCATTCATCATTCATTCCAGGCTAGCCTCTGCCTTGCTACCATTAAACCATGTTGCTGGCGAGGTAGCTGTACATGCTTAGAAAAATAGCGCAAAAAAAGAGACTGGGTGAAGGAACACAGACATAGGACGTTTACATCCGCTATGAGCGTCTTGTGTCTGTGTTTCTCCTTACTGCCTTTTTTGTGCAGTATATTTTAAACCTAGCCCTTAGTTTTCTGAATAATGAAGGCATTCGTGGCTCTTTGTTCATTTTGTTTGGACTTGGAGGCATATGAGACTTGCACCTTTTGCTAACATGACGCATACATGGTTGTTACGAGATCCTGTTGTTCAATGTGCTGAGCCCTACTTGTGCATTCGTATTGTGGTCCTTCAGCAAGCATGAACAGAGCGCAGATGCCGAATCGGCCGGTGTTAGGCAGAATAATAAGTTGCGTGGGCAGAGAAAAAGGGGTGTTTATGCGGCATTAACGGTCACTGCGAAACAGACTTTACGCTTTCAGATCAATAATGAAGAGAAAACCATTAGGTGAATGAGCTGGAAATCTACCAGTTCATTACGCTTTCTGTGCCTACGTCG
This sequence comes from Amblyomma americanum, assembly GCA_030143305.2. Taxonomy (NCBI): domain Eukaryota; kingdom Metazoa; phylum Arthropoda; class Arachnida; order Ixodida; family Ixodidae; genus Amblyomma; species Amblyomma americanum. The sequence goes on along the minus strand of JARKHS020026097.1, from coordinate 151,917 downwards.
TCATTCAAAATTTTTTGCAAGCCCATGACGCATATATGCTCGCTTGGAACTGATGGTGCATGGTTCATTAGAAGTTTCTGTCTTAAAAGGATGAGGCTGGCATGTCACTGAGTTTGCGCAGGTGATGCCTTGGAGTACTGGACGCGGACACAAAAGTCGGAGCGCACTGAAAAGTGAAGTACTTGCAGCATCAGTTCTTGCAGCATCACTTCGTGGATCAAGGCTCATAGGGAGGGCCGTTTATCGTTACTTTAGATGATTCCAAAAAGAAGACGCGCTTATTCTAGAGAACTCATAGCACCAGGCATACACGCAAGGCGTCGCGAAAGCCGAATAAGAAACGTTTTTTGCGTGATTTTCTACCCACAACAGCAAATGAAGCGACGCCTGCCCTCCCCGTACTCTTCTCAGTGCAAAGACTACAACAGCGAAGGCGTGAGGAGCGAGTTTTACGGGATCCCCTCAAAAGAGGTAAATACAAACACGAGCGCTTTCTCAATGGATTGTGGAGAGGACAAATGTGTCATTCAAAAATGAGGCACTCTGCTCTAACAGTAGCGCAAATATGAATAGTTTTTATAGACACCGTTTTTTATAGGCTCCATGACAAGCCTAATAGTAAGGTAAACAGGAGCTTATATTGAACACAAAATCACCATGAGAGCACTCTTATTCCTTAGCTGAAATTTTACATAAGTTGCAAATAAAAAAATAAAAACCATGTTTCCACTGCATTTTGCAAAATGAGCGTTATCGCCTACTTCGCGTATCTTATTGCTTAAAAAAAAGCAAAAGCTGTGAAAATCTCTGAAACGTCAGCTAAAATAAAATAAAGGCGTAATGTTTTGTATTTAAAGTTAGCACGTTAAGTAGCACGTTTAATGCCATTTTTTCGCTCTCTATTTTTCCATTTGAAGTCTTGCACTCAGACGTGCTTGATGAAGAAAGAAATGGAACTGTGCTCCTGTCACTTGTCGGACCACGAGTACTCGCCTATGTTCAACGGGCGCATCTGCAACGTCGTCGAAGGGAGTGAGTGGTTTGCACAGAATTTAAACAGTATTTTCACGCCCTGTGCATTCTACAATTAATCAAAATTATGCGCCTGACAACACAATGTATGAGAAGGGAGTTGGTATGTTATGTGTTTGTAGATTATGAGATGTGGAAAACAGTGGACCTTCTGGGTTTCGCAATTCAGAAATGACTTACTGCACTAGGGTAGAAAATACGCGTATGGGAAACATAGTTGACAATAAAATTACGCAAGAGTGTAACCGTAACCATGCAACCGGTTAAGCTGTCGCGGGTAGTGCAGAGGCATGGTTCATCAGAGCAATGTTAGTAATGCAGCATACAGAGATGATCCGAACAGTGAGGTTTTCAGGCCGTTGAGGCTTGCAAAGTGCGAGGCTTTTCTGACCACATAGCACCATATATATGTCGAAGAAATTCAAGGAGTAATGTTTTATCGTCACTCAGTCATCGATTATTAATGACAAAGTATGTCCTGTTATTGCAAGACAGACGCAAATACTTTAGACTTAAGCTATTTTGCAGTATTTTTATAGGCGCAGCAGGTTTGGCTAAAGATTCATACATGAAAGATCCCAGCGATATATCCTCCCGTTTAGATAATTCTTTAAAGGTTCAAGTATACCAGTGCCGTATAAATGTCTTTATATACTCATTTTTTTCAAAAAACAGTGCATGATTGGAATAAATTGCCAGAAGAAGTTGTCTAAGCCCCGCAATCTCCTTTTGAAATTGCTCTGTCGCGCCCATTGTTGAATTAACAATTTTTTGTGTGTGTGTGTCTGCTGTGTTGCTGTGTGTTTTCGATTTTTTTTTGTATACGTTTCTTCATATTTCAACAAGGCATTTACGTCTTTCTTGCTTTCATGATTCTTTTGTTATCAGTTTCCTCAGTATTGGAATGCGCTGTATTTTTATTGTTTGTTTGTTTTTACACAGTGTCATCTGCATGACGATGTATGCTTTGCAATTGTATCCCCCCTACAAATATGCCCTCAACGGATGCGGTAGGTACCTGAATAAAGGAATAAATAAATGAAAAAATATATATATTTCTCACTTTCGAAAGCGAAGTCAACATAAATTTACCTCTTGACTGCGAAATAAATGAACCCTTACAAATTCCTTTAATCTATGTAATCGACTCGTTCCTTTATCTATTTCAGAGGATTGCTGGTACACCATATATGAAGCAGGTCTATTCGCAGCTTGCGCAGAGCAGTGCAAACCGTCCTGCGAGTGAGTATTTGATCACTGTTTTAGGTTAAATTCTGTCCGTTGTGCTCTGTTGCGTACAAAGTTTTGCAGGAAATTTTGAGAAAAACTTCCAGCAAAGTGCCTTTTAAAGCATAGATAGAACTGACATGTACCGTTAAGAATAAAAAGAAACATATTAATGCCCTCGTGATAGTGAACCCGCAGAAAAATAATAAAGATTAGAGAAGAATGTTGATTAACATCAACACTGTGGTATCAGGGCGGGAAAGAGCGTTATCTGGATAAAATGGGATAAGAATCACACGATGAGTTTTTTTTCGAAAGGAGAAAAATTCAGATAAGCAGGAACTAAGAAAAAATCGTGTTTACTATCCACATAAACCGTAGTTCTATCAAAGCTCTTAAATGATAAGCATTATGTATAAGTTCGAGCAGCACTACACCATCGTGTGCCTAAAAATTATGAATTTAATTTCGCCAGTATCAGGATTTAAACTTTGGATTGGGATATTTTCTACGTGAAACGTTAAATTTTAACAAGGTTTCTTCGAACAACTTTATTTTTAGGCTAATGATTCTTTTTCTTAAAAAATAATGCTTAAAATGAATATGGTCTGAATTCATCAGAAAAAAAAACTTGAACACGCATTGCGCCCACTCAGGCGCACTGCCGTGTTTCAGCAACGCAACCTTACTTTTCTAGTGTCCCTATTCCTGCAGCGCAAAAGTAAACTAGCTAGAATGCATGGGATCTGGAGTTCACTATACATCACTGCAGCATCCTAAATTCGTGATAAGTAACTAAATTGCAGACGCACACAGTACACAAATGAAAGGACAACCGCTAGTCCTTTAATTTCCAGCCTGACATTTCACTACTAACAATGAATTTAGGAAGCCAATACCCACTAGCCCAACTAAGCAATTTAAAGTTGATCGTAAGGGAGGCGCATCCTTGCTTCCTTGGTGGCAGGGCTAATAATCGCTTCGCCCCTCTTATTGTTTCAGTTCGGATCTTCCGTCGATCTCTTTATATCATACGCAGTCGATCGTAAAGCAGCGCAGGGGCAGAAATATATGAAAGCACACTCAAAACAGTCCAAGCTATGAGGCTCAAATTGTGCAAGAAGGATCGAACGAGTAGATTTCGCTTATTTTGCTTCGAACATTAACAGGTTCTGGCTCATATTTTATTTGAATTGAAATTTGCGCGCAGGTTTTCTAGGCTTACGGGGCAACATTTGTTATTATTGTTCCGAAAAGAAAGTTGTTTTATGGGCTTGCCAACAGGGCATAATTTGGCTTTCTTCCGGCTTCTGTATTTGGTGCAATTCGAAAAAACAATACAACTCAAACGCGTAGCTTTTTGGGCTTGTTGCTGCAGGATCATAGCAAGAGATTAAAAAATAGTACTCTATACTTGAATATTTATTTATTTAATTGCACAGTGGCATAGCCAACACACGCTGATGGTTTGGAGACTGCGAAAGGGAAGCTGTGATAGTCCAGGAGAATAGGGGTACGGTCTGAAGGAAAGGAGAGCGGCAGCGGGCCAACTGAAGGGGTCAGCGAAGAACGCGGATCTTCATAGTGGTACGAGGGTGCACCACATCGAAAGTGTGGCGCCCGATGGCGACAAAGGTGCGCGACGCGTCTCGGAAAGCCGTAGGCGCAGCAGATGGGCCGGTTGACCTGCGTCCACCACGTATTTGCAGTCGGTAGCCGATGAGTCGTGAAAGGATGGGAAGGAGCCAGCGGCGGCGCTTGTGGCACGAAGAATGAGGTGTCGTCGCCGGGGCATCGGGGCGCTATGGTCAGGAGATAGCTCCAGCGCACGTCAGTGGTTGAGCCATGGGTGGCGGATGAGGGCTCGAGAGGGAAAGCTCCGCTACCTGATCCTGGATGACGCACCCGATCTAGGGAGAGAAGGATGGTGTAGAATCGTAGGTAACAGATAATAGCGACAGAAGGCACGCCACCCCTGCGCGTAAGAAGGCTTCGATCTCCAGAAGCATTGGGGACTGATCGCCGCTGAGTCCGCCAGAGGCAAACCGGACAACGCATGCGTCAGCAACGCGGGAACGGCGAGTAGAAGCTTTCTGTTTGTCGATAACGTCGTTGCTTTGACAAAGCTTAATGTCATCGTCGACGGTTTTGGGCTTCTCGGCTTGTAGCATTCCGAAGGCATCGTCAGATATGCCTTTAAGAATGTCGTTGATCTTGTCAGCTTTCGGCATCGAGGGGCTGATGAGCTTACACACATCAACAGCATCCTCGATGTAGTTGGTAAAGGGCACACCCGCCTGATGAGCGCGAGCACGGAAGTGTTGTTCTGCGCGTTGAAATTCCTGGCGTCCACGTAGTAAACCACGTAGGAAGGTCTAGCTCAAGTTCACGGTATCACACGTTGGCAAAGACTTTACCGAGCCGTAACCAGTCGTCGACATCATGATCGCAGGCTCCGCTGAAGATGCTGGTTGGTGGATTGGTAACAACTTTATTAGACCCACTTTAGAGGATCAGGTGAGGGTGGATTAAGGGGAAAGGGGAGGAGCAAGACGGCGACGAGCCCACAGGCCGCGCTGTATGACCAGGCACTGTTGTGCCACGGCTACCTTCAAGGCACAGGCCACGATGCGAAGCTCTAGCTCCGCCTGTGAGCTGCGCAGAGTAGCCTCACATTGCTCCTGTGAGTCCATCCCTTGGAAGGGAGGTTTCGGTTTGTTTGGGCAAGTTTGATACGTCTGTTTAAAATCCGCTCTGGTGCTATGTTACAGATTTTCTCCTCTATGTATAAGGAGAGGAAGAAAGGCAATGGCATGATTGTGGTTTGTAATCGACGCAATACCGCCTCCTCGGTTTTGGTCAGAGAAGGGTGAGGAAGGGGGCGGGGGGATTTGGCGGCAGTTTCTATAATGCATAGTGATGTCCTACTGGAAGAGGCGATTGTAGGCGGAGTGACCGGGAGTTAACCGGGCTGGCGTCTTCGGGCACGGCCGACGACAGGGCAGGGAGCGGCTTCGAAGCTCCACTGGGAGAGCGAGGGAACGCCCGTACTTCCACCAAGCGAAGGACTTTGATCCAGGGTAGTCGCACCAATCGGAAAGCATAAACAGACCAGTCCTAGCGTTCATATTGCCGGATAGCCTAGAAAATCTGAGTCGTCTTCAATTATAACAGCGTGTTTTGACCACACCACCCTACGGCTTATTCATTTATTTCTTTAGTTAACTGCTCCAAAGGCCCTCTAGAAGAGCGAATTACATGAGGAGCTGGGTGAAGGAGGGGGGCGCACAATAAAGATTAAGAACGCAATTCAAACTTAAAACGATATTCAGAGAAAGGCAAAACTTCGCAGCTATTCCAAAAATTTCAAACTATAAATTCGAAGTGCTATGAAAAAACACTGAGAGAAGCAAGAATTTCGGAATTCCAGCAAACGTTTTACAGAGAGCAGACAGCAAATAGCTCGCACAAATTACAGATAAATGAGGCTCATATCCATCACGCTGTAGTACGAATGATGAAACGTATTTTGAAATTCATCGAGATGCATTTCAATAGCATTCTGTGTGGGCAGGCTATTCCATTCGGATATGGTTGGGGATGTAAATTATTGCGCATAAAGAGCCGAATGGCATGCAGGAGTTTCGAATTGTTAGCGTGATTTCGTTCAGGTAATACGACAGCGGGTGACTGAAAGAAGTCATCGTGTAAATGATCGGGATGGCAAAATTTATGAAAAAGTTATAGGCGAGCATGCTTTCGTTGAAAGGATAAGTGATCCAATCTAGTGTCTCTGACGTAAGCTTCATTGTTTAGAGCCAGCTTGGTAATAACAATGCGGGCACGACCACTTCTCTTTTTGAAGCTTCGTGAATTGCAAACGTTTTCGATAATTATGGCGCACAAAATCCGACTGGCTCCGTGCTACGCTGAAGTATGTAGCCCTCAACTCCTAGCCCTTGATTAGCAGAATGTCCACTTCTTCAATTTAAAATTTAGCTATTGGCCGATTTTTATCCGTTCCAAAGCGGCTTTTCATTGGGCACTGGCAATAAAAAGTGCAGAAACGTCAAGGTGATTTTTCCAAAATTCATGAGCGGAAACTCAGAACTTCTCCGCGTTTTTCAATGCTAAGTGTGTGCGATGCGACAGAACAAAGCGTTGGAGCTGCGTGAACGGTTCTCTAGGTCGGCAATTTTGTCGTGCATTTTTCAAACGTTGTCGTTGCAGGTTTCTGGAAGCTGATCAGCCGCCACTGACTCGCGTTTAGATTCTAGGCTACTTACGTACTAATTTATCCAATCGAAGCAACTCTTCAAGGCGCGATGTATTACTTGAACATTATTTGCAGATTCTAGAAGGCTTGCTTTATTAGTCTAAATGCGCTGGACCTCTGCACGATGTGTCAAGCTTCTCCTCTTGCGCCTTCGTCAACAGAACGGAGTTCAGCTCAATATCCCCACCCAGCAGTAAAAGCTCCACAGGCATAATTTGGCTGAGCAGAAACGCCTGAAACAACTGGGTCAACACGACGTCGCAGCGAGGCCGACATTGTTTCACGAAAAGCGTAGGAATTGTGATTACTAACCTGAATAAATGCGAAGGGCGAGGACAGAGATGCGACTCCAATGTCGTGTAACGATGTGTCTACGACGTTGGGGCGTTTTCCACTGGACTGGCAGGCTGACAAAGTTCCATGCTGCTAAACGAACGGTGCTCCCGAGTCTAGAAACGGCAATGAAGGCTGCGGCCGACTCGCAGATACGACGCATTGTCCCACCATAGGAGCCGCAATCCCGGTTGATGCGTCAGCGCGCTATATGTCTTGGGGCATCAGGAACCCAGTCGATGAAGTCGGCGTCAGCAGACGGAGCTCAGCCACCGCCAGCACATGTATAGTATATACGAACGGCGAGAACAGCATCACGACGGCGGTGCCATGATGTGTCAAAGATGTTGAGCCTTTTCACTCTGTAGATCAGCTGACATAGTCCTGCTTTGCGAAATGAAGTGCGCTTCCGTGTCCAGAAGGGGCGGCGATAGTTGCGGCGCTCTCGGAGACAAGACGCATATTCCATCACAGGAGCGACGATCCCAGCAGATGTCTCAGACCACCGTCCGTCTTACGGCATCAGGAACCCAGTCGATGAAGTTCGTGTCAGCAGACCACGTACCGCCATCCACACGCCTAACACGAACGCTCGACAGCGTGGTTCGGGCAGGCTTGGACTGACGCCAGCGCTGTGAAGCTTTGGCCACTGTTGCCGAGATATCTCGGTATGCTTGCCGCTTCTGCCGATAGCTGGAGCGCAGTTCGAATTGACTTGTCTTTTGCCCGTGTCGGACCGGCGGAGAGAGTGCGCTCACTTGACCGGCCCGTTTCGCCTTTCGGTCGTGGCTGCGGTCTCACGGGTTCTCGGACAACACGTTGCGGTTTGCTTATCTCGGCAAAGCGACGTGGCGTGCGACGCTCGCGCGTCTTTCGAGTTAGGCTTCTAAGCTGCCGCTTGAAAGAAATCAGGATTGGGAAAAGCAGAGGAAACGCGGTTTTTTGGCGTTTGGAAAGGTTGGACAAGAAATAAATTTGCAAATCCGATGGTATAATTGTTCCGGTTCTTCTCCATTTCTTGGACAGCGCGCATCAGAGTGTTCTCACAGGTGAGTGTATGGCGTCCTGCTTAGTGCACGCTTCTCTGGGGCTCTATAGTGTCGGGGCTTAAGAGCTGTGCGTGTCCTGAGCAAGAAAACGAATGGATGCAGTTCCAACCAAGTCCTTAGGGTCTATTTGTTAGCGAAAAGCGCTAAGTGGCGTCTTGTCGGATAAGAAACTGACTCTTTAGGCAAACTTGATTTGGTTTTATTAGATTTAACGTCCCAAAGCGACACAGGCTATGAAGCATGCCATAGTGGAGGACTCCGAATAATTTTTACCACCTGGGGTTCTTTAACTTGCACTGAGATCGTGCATAACACGGGCCTGTAGCATTTCGCCTCCATCGAAATGCGACCTCCACGGCCGGGATCAAACCCGTGTCTCCCGGGCCAGTAGCTGAGTACTATAACCACTGAGATACCGTGGCAGCATTATTATGCAGGCTAGGAAGGTTCTGGCCATAGATGCAACGAGTACAAGGCTACAAGGTGATGGAGAGCACCGGTTGCCCTCTAGTAGATTGCACTTTAAGGTATACTGCGGACCATATGAACTGTGGCCGAACGCTCATCTCCTGGTGCTCTTGAGATCTTTACAAAATGACTCTGCCATGCATGGCGCATTATTTTGCGCGCAGATTGGCATCAAGACGAAACAATACTATGAAATGGCGTTGCTGGCGTACGAAATTCGTCACGGGCGCAGACCACGGTTGTCAGCTCGAGGGTTTTTATGCCAGACAGCTTAGCCATTGATACGAGAGCATGAAGAGATAAGAAAGCACGAAATAGCGCGTTTTCAGGCAGCTACCGAGGTGGAACAGCATAATAGCGCTTATCACGATATAGGGGCGGCGAAAGCCAATGAAATTTACGATAGTGAGGAACAATATTAGACCTGAGGTGATAAAAAGCCGTGCATATAAGAATGTTCTTCTATAGACGCCCCGAAGAATACCGAGAGAAGAGCGCTTCGCCATAGTTCACATGGCTCGCACAATGTCCCAAAAAGAAATAGCTGCTACAATAGGGCGGCCCGTTTTCACTGTGAACAGAATCATCCAGGCATTCAGAGGTGAAGACCGCATAGTAGATGCTGCACGTGCAGTTCAGGAGCAGGCAACAACCCAAGAGATCTTCTGAGGTCTAACTCGAAAGACGCGCGAGCTGTCGCACGCCATGTCGCTTTGCCGAGATAAACGAACCGCAACGTGTTTTCTGAGCGCGCGTGAGACGCCGGCCACGAGCGAAACGTGGTGAAACGGGCCTGACAAGTGAGCGCACTCTCCCCGCCAGTCAAACACAGGCGAAAGACGCAGGGTCTCCTTTCAAGACGCTGAGCACGCTCTTCCTCTGTCGCCTCGGCTCGCCGCTGTCTCCTGCCTTCGTTCCGTCGTAGAGCCCTGGCTTCGACCCGAGACGCCGAACTGGACGACGAAGCACCCTCTGTGTCCTTACGTGCCACTCGCCCAGCCGCGTCGTCCTTACGACGCTTCTCGAGGCGTACGGCTCGTTATTCCCCTGTCTTCCTCGGCTCTCTGCCTCCTCTTGGTTTCGGTTTCATTCCGACGACGAAGCCTGGCTTCTTTCAGTCTCTCCGACTCACTATCCATATCCACCGACGGCTCCACCGAGCCGCCTTCTCTATATATATATATATATATATATATATATATATATATATATATATATATATATATATATATATATATTGTGATGACCCCCCATAATGGGACGGAGAGGCAAAAAGACACCGTATGGCTCACTTTAAACAAACAGATATATTCAATAATTACCCATGATTAAGATTATACATCAGAGGCTGGGGCGTCCGAGCTTACGTGCCGACGACTTCATGGGGACGATGGAGGGGCTCCGGAGTTGATCTCGAACGGTTGCTGGCAGCAGCTGCACGCCGTCGGGCTTCGGCGCTGAAGGCCCCCTTGGCGAAAGATGTCGTCCTGAGCGTGCCTTCTTCGGTACTCCTCGTCGATTTTTATATCCTCTTATCCCCACACTCCCTAAGGTGAGGACGCCCACGCCGGAGAGGGGGGGGGGGCCTAGGGCTTTCACTTGGGCGCACAAACACCCCACCGCACTTATGGTCTCGCCCCCCTCACGTGTTGAGTCCGAAAGAAAGAAGGTTGTCTTCGAGGTAGCGCATAGCGTCCGCTGTGCTAAGGCGAGCTCTGGCCCGCTGTCGGCTCCCGCGGGTCACCGGCCTCCGTTCTCCATCAAATGACACTCGCCCCTCAAGGCCGGAACGCGAGGTCACTAAAAGGCCGGAAAAGTGGTCCCTTGTCCTAAGATGTGCTCGGGAGGGTTGATTGATGAGGCCCGCCGTCTTGCCACGGGGCCAGGCCCGCCGAAACGAGGCCGCCATGGAACGGCCACGGCAATTGGGGAGGATAACGCCCGTCTCCCCGCGGCGGCGGCGGCGTTCGACTCGTGCCGACACTATGGAAAGGGGGTCCGGTTGGGCTTAAACCCCTTCGTTCTGGTCGTCACTCTCAACGAGTATGGCTCGGTAATTGATGATGCCGCTGTCATCTGGGTCGTCTCCGTGCGGTCCACGGCGGCAGGCCCAAAAGCAATCTCACTCAAGTTGCTTGCAGCCATATACAGTAGAAACATGAAAGGGGGTCCGGTTGTGCTTTCGCCGCCACTGGGGGCTCCGTCTACGCCGCGCCGTCGAACGGGGACCCTCGTAGCACACACAAGGAACGTCACAATATATATATATATATATATATATATATATATATATATATATATATATATATATATATATATATATATATAGTCGAGGGTTTGACGGCATACCGTCTGGTAATGAATCATGGTGATGAGACTAGAAGTTTGGGCAAGTTGGTGTGACATTGTTTTTCAGCAGCGCAGGGGACAAAGGACGAGACAACTACAGAGAAACGGCGCTGATTTTTTAAGACAAGTGCATAGACAGCGCCGTGTCTGTGCACTTGTCTCGTCCTTTGTCCCCTGCGCTGCTGAAAAACAATGGTGATGAGGAGTACTGTTCACAGACCAGTGACCAGATACTCCAGCTGAACCAACCCCCCTCCTCCTACGGCGCATGCGCACAGCTGCGGCAACTCGGTTTCGCCGGCACGAAGCGGCACCGGCTCCTCCAGTGACGTCACGCCAGATGGCGCGGCGAACGGCGGCCGCCTATGGCCTCCAGCTGCAGTGGTTGCTAGGCGACGGCTCAAGGTCACTGTGCGGCCACGGCGAAACTGGTGCCACGGCGAAAGGGCGAGACTTGCGCGTATAGTAGCGCTCGCTACAAAAAGAGCAGCTCCGTATGCCGGTCGCTCAGACAACACGGCCACGGCCACAGCGTTATCGCGCTACGTGCGTGGGAAGGAATCCTTCTGTTTCAAGTATCAGTTGACCTCCAGTCCACCGGTGCGCTGAAGTAGCTGAAACTTGAACTAGCCGAGTTTGCCAGCTCTGGCGCGGAACGCTTGGTCCGCGTTGTCGGTCACGGCTGGAACGAAGCATTTGTATAATCGTGATTTTTCACTCTTGCGTGTGCTTCCTGTAAGCAATTTGGAATGCACACCATTAAGAGCCATTTTGTCTTTTATGTTTTTTTTTTCAGAGAGATCACCTACGACAGCCGTGTCACGGGAATACGCACAATACCGGTAAGTAAAGCTCCATAGGCGTCCTTCACATTATTTAATTTTGTTACAGCGAATACCTTTGTTGCAGAAATCGAATGGATCTAAGGAGTGAGTACTTCATCCGACAATAAGTACCATGTTTTATATGTTATATCTTTAGTGGAACAGTGAATGCCGCCTTGTTTCCAGAACTTCGTACGAGCTAACGATCAGATTTGCTTCGGATAGCATGGAACTCGTGGCAGACCAGCCCACCCTCAGTGTAAGTGCTGGCTTCGTCCATGTTTGAAAACGCCAGAGCAGAGAAAAACATGTCTTGATTTCAAGCTGTGTCTTTGGTGGTTGCGTTAAGGAGCAAGCGCGGTTAGCCTTATATTGATGACATTAGCGATCGCTTCTGTCGAATACTATGAAAAAATAATCTTTCTACCACTGCCCCTGGAGGCACGCGTCATGTAAGAATCTGAAAAGCAGCCTAGCTACCACGGGCCTCATAGTTCATGGACCTTCAGGAAACATCACGTTAGCGACGCTCTCCAGAAACACATCCCATCACCTTTAACTGCGCCCGAGCGTATCACAGTCATGAAAAAAGCACGGGCAAACTATTTGGAAATGTTGCACGTTATTCACAACGGCACAGCTCGAGCACACTGATGACGCAACGCGACAAATTTTTTGCACCCATGCCTGCGTGACGCAGAGTGCGTGCACTGGCCGTGCAGGATACTTAATTTCACTTGTGACAGACCGCGTGCCTCAAAAGGGAGGCGAGGAGCGGATCGAACGGGAGCGGAATGCTGTGCTGTGAGCTGTTTTACGAAAGTATCATTCATTGGGACTCTTGCCGGTTGTGGCCGACGTGGCTGAGCTTCCTGAGTCAGAGAAATCACTTCCGCGTTACCTGCGACTCTGATGTGAGAAGCACTAGAAGCCCACCGTGAATTCTTTGTGACTGAGTTTTTCTTTTAACCAGATTAACCATTCATGTCCGAATATGTCTAAGCGAGTTAGTTAAAATTACTGCACTTTGAGGTTCGCATGGAGAAACCCTGCTGAGTCTTGGCAAAGCCTCCGGTGCTGTAACTGCACAGAAAACTTCTGCGAAGTCAACCGCTGTAGGAAATTCTGAGGAGGGTCACAAATGAGCAGGGCATGTTTCTTTAAGAAGCACCAAACTTTAGTTAGCAATGTCGCGCCTAAGTATGAACTTCGTGTGTTCCACATCTACGGACGGAAGTGCATACTTTTATATTTCATCTTGTTCTTGGTCCTCCCCATCGGCCCAAAATAACGTGTGCAGTACTGACCAACCGTGCCACACCAATGGCATACCTCTTCTTTTCACGCAAAATGAGTACCGCTTTGAATTTGTGCCAGTGGAGGAAGTAAGTTATCTTTGCCAGTCTTCTGGTTAGAACAAGGAAAGTTAAAACCAATCGCAAAATACCCTTTAGCATTGCATAAAAAATTGCGTCTCTCAAAGCGCACCGCGCACTAAGCACACTTCTTTCTCGCTGCGTTGAGTGCGGGAGCCCTCCGCTCAAACTGTGTGCACGTGGTTGGTGGGACGACAATGTCAGATTTTTCACGCAGAAGCACCCAGTATTTATCCTCATATTAAGCCTCAATTTATTTTCACAGCAAGTTTCTTGGTGAACTGCTTTGTGCGGTGAGTGGCGGCGTTAGTGTCTGTTTTTATTACGAAATAAGGCAGCAGTTTCAAGAATGCCTTTTCGTTTTAAACTAACATGTCAGTACTTCACGCTCGAGTTATTTCCGTCGATCACCGCTTGACACCGCCGAAGCATGGCGTACAGGTAGATGTCAGTGAACGTCTGTAGTCTACGTTTCCCCACTTCTGCAGCACTTGGTCGACTTTCAGCTCGGCGCTGGTGTTTTATTTTTTGCTTCCTCAGACAATGCTGGATGCTTACCTAAAGATGGTCGATTGAAATGATTTCAGCAGACCGGATTGTCCACTCCATAGAGTCGGTCGTCCCGTTCTTCTCCCAATTTTTCTCAAGTGGTCTGAGCGTCTGCCTCGCATGCAGGAGGTACTGGTTTCGATCCCCAGAATCACCGGGTACTCACCCGGTTTCTATTCGGTGCAAGATTTCCTCCGGCCTGGTGCTGGGCTGTTCTGGGTTGAAACGCTTGGGAGAAGGGTCTTAGACCAAAACCATTGCGCTGACGGGTCAGTGATTCATTCCGCCATCAAGCAACTTAAATCTGCCTCATGCGGTAAAACTTACTTCTGGCTAGGTTGAAAAAGAGGTCCAAGTAAACTGCGTTTGGGATGACGTATAAAACGAATCCGATCATTCCCGCAGGAAAAGAACTTGATTATTTTAATTAAAATGCACTTTTCTATCCATCACCTATCCACCCCAAGTGTTCCTTTACCTACATTATCCTGGAAACTCAATTGTTTTCGCGGATATGCGAAATTTGAGCTGACCTCCAGTCATTTGGCTCAACACGTTGCACATGACGTCTCACAGTCTAGTAGGTTGCTATACAGCCTGTTAATATGCCAAATCTTCATAATGTCGACAACAGAGATTATAGAGTTCTGCAGGTTCGCGCGAACAATATCTTTCTCGACAACTTGACTGGTCATTCTGGCGTGTCTCCTGAGAAGATCGAAAAACCAAACCTCCATTGAACCTATATCTCTTCAAAATTTGTGAAGGCGGGGACTTGACTACTCTGAAATTCAGTTGAAGCTGATGGCATTTCATCCCATAGTTGTCGCCGTGGGTAATAGCCATTTGAGGAGCTTTGACGCCGGTAGATTACCATCACACTCCACCCACTGCTTATAAAAATACGCAGTAATTCTTGTAACCGCAGCGCAACTTGAAAACGACAGACGGGAAATAAGTGTCGTGTCAAGTGCCCACGAAGGGATAAAAATCAAAAACTAACTGAAGGGAAACAGTTTATTGGCCTTGCCGACTGACTAAAGAAGATCCAGCAGATAAAAATTTCCAATGATTGCTTATTTGTTCTCAAAGATGCTTTTTGTCATGACCATGGTGGCTGTCTTCAATTTTTTTGAGAAACTTTTGTATATGTGCCGACAATAACTTATCAATGACGTTGCATGTAATGCTACCGTAAAATAAAAATATTTTTATAATAATATATATATATATATATATATATATATATATATATATATATATATATATATATATATATATATATATATATATATATATATGTGAGACCAGCTGCGATTGTAGTGTGGTGAATTTTAAGGTGATCCAAGTGTCCGGCTATGTTGGCGGCTACATCGGCATATGGCTCGGATTCTCCTTGCTCAATGCTATGGAGTACTACTACAATCTCCTGAAAAGGTGAGCACCTTATGCTTCTTTAGAACTGTTCGCCGAAAGCGCATTACTGTTTATTCATTAAATAAGCACACCAAAAAGGGCGGTAGAGTTAATAAACGACTTTTAACATTTGACAATGTTCACCAGGAGTAGACCTTCATCGTTCCAAAATTGTTCCAGTGTCCTTGCGGTGCAGCTGTTTCTGACGCTTGGTGACCTCGCAGAAGGGAGAAAAACTCAGGCTTTTCTATGTTCAGTAAAAGTTCCTGTGCAGCTTTTGATACGCACGTATTCTGCAAGAACTATAAATAAAGCTATACTCGCGGCCATAAGAGTTTTTAATTAAAGACGCATCTTCCTGATTGGATCTGCAGTAATTAAGCAATTTCCTTTGCAATTTCGCGCTGCTAGCCGACACGATGGGAACTCTTCTAAAGGTTATAGCTATCCATTGGTAACGCAACAAAGAGTAAAGTAACAAATTCAAAAATTGTTTTCAGGCCAGTATTACGAACTGCGCGATAGACTCCAATTCGTGCCACAGTACCACTGAAGAGAGAAAAGCCGCCTGCGATGTTAATACTCTCAAGTGGCATTTAAATAGGAGCAGTGCTGTACAGACGCCTTGTAACAATGTACCTAATCAATCTCCGTGCCTCTGACACTGTTTAGTTACTGTACTATATGAGTACGGTAAACAAGATTAAATAAAGAGTGTTTACTGTTTACTGTAGCTGTCAGCAATGTGTGACAGAAAATAGCATGGTTTCTGTTTCTTTAGTTTTTGTTCCACTTGTGTTTTGCAGAAAATGTCCTAACTTCAGCTGGATGACATCTAAGGAGCGTAAGAAAACCCTGGATCCACCAAGAAAAATCGACGTTGCCGGAAGAAGACATATTATCACAAATTCAAGTCCTGAGCTAAAGTAACAAATGATTGCATAGTACCTGCTCAGCAGAAAGTACCGTCGAAGATGAAGGATGTAACTAGAAAGCAATAGGTAATTTACCATGGCTACAATTTTCAGAATACTACCATTCAGCACAGTGTTCAACCGAAATAGGCATATTGTGGCCATTCATCACTGTAGATCTAGATAAAATAGACGCAGAGCTGTCTAATGTACCTTTCTGCGTGTTCTTAGACGCTGAGTAGTCTTGTTTATGAAACGGCTTCAATAAAAAAATACTGCAGCTTCTGAATGATGGCCCACAGTGGCAGTTGACAGTTCAATAAACGATTAGTCGTGAGAGGTTGCTCAGTAAGAGCAACCTGGGCCTCACGAGCACCGCCAGTGGCAGCACCTGTGATCGAAGGCAGTGAGTGGCGCATAGTTTAACAGTTGCAGCATTGCACTAGGAGGGATATGAGGACATCCAGCGACCTATGATTGTAAAGAAATGGTTGAGCGATTCGGCATATATAAGCACTCACTCGTTAAGCATATCGATTCACGCAACCTTAAGCCGGTGCCTAAGTTCTGTCCTGTGTGACTGTCTAAGCCACCTCATTTTTCTATTGTTTTCTTTCGTCTTCTATTGCTGATCTGATTTTCCGCCCTGCAATAGCCCTTCCTGACAGTCTCTTCAGCCCTGGTTGCCAGTCTCTTCAGATCCGCGCATAAAGGAAGCACACATACGACAGAGAACACGTGAGCTCGTGTGCGTCCGTATTTGTTGCGGGCCCTCGACTCTTAGTGAGACTGGAGGTACGTGTACACACGTTTGTGGCTGGTCTGCTCTGGAATGCCTGGCAGTGGTAGATGGCCTCCACACTTCAAAGGACAGTAGCGTCACAACTCACGACACGCTTGCGCTTCGCATGAAAACGCCTTCCGCCCCGTTGCGGCCCAGCTACTCTGCTACTCGTTATTGAAGGGCCTTCGAAAACGCACTACAAATCACACTGCGGGGGCTAGTTAGCTAAGCCTGCTGCCAAAGCGAAGAAATTGAGCGCGATTTTTGAAGCAAAGAGAGAACAACCGACGCGGCATGCATGAACACATGATGTGTGTGTTCTTGCGTAGGTCCGTCAAAAATAGTACTGCATTTCTTCGAAATAAAAACACTTTAACGTGCGAGAAAAAAAATTCCTAAGTGTCGTACCGCACTTTATTCTCTAAAGTGATCTTGCAGACTGTTTAGAAAGGCACTGTTGTGCCTTTAAGTGCAGGACCGGTAGTCGGCTCACAGAGGGAACAGCTCGGCTTGCGGTTTGCGGGTAAACTGCATCCGGGGGCAGCCCAGCATCTGGCGAGGTTTTCTTCGCGATATCCCCCGTCTTTCTCGTCCTTGCAGCCTTTGTCGCAGGAGCAGCAGTCGTTATTGCAGTAGTCGTAGCACGTCTTGAAGAGTAGGGTGGCTGCATTGTTGCACAGCCCTGAGGTGTCGTAAATCTTGTACACTACGCGGTTTTTCTGAGAAGTGGTAGCTGCAAGAGTAAAAACCAGCTCACATCATTTGCGAGTTGTGCAGTGGCACGACCCAAAGAAGCAAAATGAAAGTCGAAATTATGTTAGCCGCTGTGAAGGTCTGTAGAATGTCAGGAGCATTGCAGTATACTCTTCAACAGTAATGCTTGTAGAGCGTCGATGAAGCAGAAAGCGAGAGGGCACCCGTGTCGTGTTTTTCCCGAGTTATTTATGTGTTAGTTTCACCACCAAAGGGTCCAAACTACTACCATAGAACGACTATTCAATCTCTGAATTGCTCATTGTCTGGGCAGGTATTGACCAACACCCATCTGTGAGGCAAGTAAGAAACGTTGGCGTTGCTGTCGCCGGGTGGTACTAACAGCGCAGTGTAGGACCCAAATGAATACATTTACGCAAACTTTCTGAAGTAGATCCGTGATTTCACAGCAGATCTATGACGGAGTCCCTTCTTTAACAAAAAACAACCTGCTGACCCGAACGGAATGTGTAAGTGTGAAATGTCATTTCAAAGCCAATGTATTTTTAAAACCCCACAGTATGTGCGTACCGGAGTTATCCCTGCATGGGGCTACCGGGTGGGAGCGCAGCAAATAGAAACAGATGTGAACAAAACTTCACAAAATTATATTCTTCTTTCAGAAGAGACTCTTCCGTTATCCTCCGGCAAACGCTTTCCAGAAAACACACTATGCATCTACTTACAACCTCAGTACGTTAAGAATGAATACTGCACAATATCTGTGTTTAAACAGCATAACATTCACGCGGCACGGCCAATGCCGTTTGCAACATCTTACATTTGTATCGCGTGCGTACTGGCACAGAACACTGATTAGTTGTGAGTGGTCATTGAAAGCTTAGTGAAAATGTTAAATACAACTTTTTCAAGGCAGCAATGACGCCGCATGTTTTATAATGGTTTGCTTACCACTGCAGCGTGTCGTGAGGGGCTGTTGTGTTCTCCTACGATCGTAATATTATCTCATGACTAGCTACTTGAGCTTTAGATTTTTACGAAAGCTGGTATACAATGATTTATCTAATAGAACACGTACTAGACCTTGTGTTTAGAATGCAGGAACTTCAAGTGCGTTCATCTGCAAATACTGATCATCACGCATCGAAGTGGAACAGAACTGCAAACACCAAACAAAATGGCCTTTTTAGTCTCACCGCAGTTTCAGCAAGGCTTCGAACTTTGCCACCATAATTTCCTGGTACATTATTGTGACTCCAAGAAGCCGATCACCGACGGCTTGTATACCACAAGTCGATACATGCATGATTTCCTAGCTAACAGGGTTAACGCCAAGCTTGTAGTAGTACACAAGATTGGGTATACTTACCATTGCATGCCAAGCTTTCTTGAACATCACCAACTGGCGACATCTGTTGGCAGCCAGTAGCGAACGCGGCGTAGTTGAATAAGATTGTTTTCATTTGTTATCGAGGGAGAACAAAACTCGTCGGTGAAATGGTGCACGAGAACAGTTATACTAAGGGCTTAATCTTCCTGTGCGCTGCTGAATCTGGCTTATACAATGCTTCTTGCCCTCGACCCGACGAGTTATAACGGTTTTTGGACCTCACCGCCGTACAGCAGTTGATGGCAGCCGCACAATTTAGAAGCGCTTGGCCATTATTATTCGCGAGAAGTGTTCTTGCGAAATAAACCTCCAATCGTCTTGTGTGCTGAAAAAAGTAATCGCGAGGGCTATAAGCCAGTCTAATCTGCGTGCAATGCCAGCAAAATAAGAGGCCTATGTAATGCATTAAACGATATGCGAGTAAAAATGTGAGCCATGAAAGTTCCAGCCGCAAATTGACGAGAAAGGAAACTGTATTGCCTTTCTGTTTTCTCAGCTGGCGGGGCTTATATATGTAGCACCCTTTGGACACTAATATTACCTTTTTATATATTACTAATTGCTATCCGAAAGAAAGCTCCTTCCCCGTTTCCCTGTGCAGAAATCACGTTGGGCGTGGTAGCAACATTGTTCCTACTAAAGTGATTCACGAGTCTCAAACTTATACTTCTAGGTTTTGAAGAATTTGTGTTGCACCACAGCCTATCACTTTCCAGTCTAAAAGCATAACAGAAAATGTTCTGTCATTACAACTGTTTTTCTGTGATATTTTTGCCCGTGAGCTTTTAGTAAAAAGAAAATTTAGTGTGCTTGTCCTGTAGAAAATTAGTAAAGACTGCAGAAAAATATTACAGAAAAACTACAGGAGAGGAGAATGCCCCCAAAAAAGAAAAAAAACCTATCGTTATGACAAAACGAAAACTCGTTTTGGCTGGCTTCTGTAAATATTTATTTCTGCTGCTGTTGAACGCATTCAACAAGAACATCAGTGTAGTTCCATTGCCGATTAGACTCCAAGCGTGTACTCACTTTACGTAGCTGTCAAAATTCTCACGTGTTTCATACCACGTGGTGCCGATGACCTTGTTGTTCCTGGGCCTGGTGCGATCAAATAGGGTAGCCAAATTAACGGCGTTCTCTGGTTCGATTGTTGCTCCCGTCCGGTAACACTCGTACGTCATCAATGGCAGCCGCTGCATCAACTACAGGGGGCCGGTTGGATCTCAAGCTCACCGAAAATAAATAAATAATGAAAAAACAATTAACCAACTAACAAATAAAGAAATGTGCAGAGGGTAGGTTACAGTGGCGTCATCTGTATGAAACTCAGGATTCGCTTACTTAATTCAGATATTTGGAGAACGCTCCGCATTATTGAAATGGCTGACAACTCAATCATTTTATAGGGCGGAAAATATCAGCACCAGAAACAAGAGCCATTAAGCGATTTGATAGATATCTGCAACCACGCACTTTATTAGCAGCAAACGAGAACTTAAAGGAAAGAACTTCATCCGTTAATGTCAATGTCATCTCATTAAGAAAAAAACAATGGTTAGTAGCTGACCCTAATAGGATAAACACTAAGTCATTTGCCAAAATGCTTCAGCCAGTATCAAACCGGCATAGCCTTACAGAAAGCCTCTTGTCTTGGACCTGGAGCTCTGCGCTTGTGTTCCGACCACAAGCGCTTAAAAAGCGCTCTCTGGTCGCCGTCTTCATGTAATAAATTCTCGGTAGAAATCGCCGCTTCTAATAAAGTTAGATACTATGTGATTCTAAGAAGCAGGAAATGCTGATTGCTGTTGGACTGAGCGATTGCATTCTTATGGAGGCGGAAAAAAAATGTGAGTTTAAGTTGACTCAGAATGTATCTATAACTTTATACCCCAAATGTTTAACCAGAATGCTAGGCCATGGAGACATTAACGAAGGCTAGGGAATTACATATGGTTCATGCAGACTGCAGTGGTTTCTGCATGAATTCTCCAGCTTTACTATGTGACTGCCCAAAATTTTTCTAAAGAAAACCAAAATTAGAATCCTGAACATCTTTTGCAAAAACTTTCTGCTCGACAACATACAATTTATTGCATAAGTAGCATGCGCGATTTACTGTCTCAAAGTTGTAAATTATTTATGGGAGACGTCGCAGTTGGTGGTTTCAGATTAATGTCTGGGCTTTAACCCATTAATGCTATTGCGTCATACCCTTGAAGCGGAACTAATGTTTGCCCTCGATGTTTCCTTCTGTGCCCCTATACCAAGTGTTCAAAACTAAATCAGTTAGCATAAGCCTGATTGAACATCAAGATCACAGTTGTAGTCACCTCATAAAATGATCTGGTGTAGCTTGCTTCCACTGCAGAGAATGCGAGGACGGCAAAGGCGGCACGAAGCTACGACAGTGGCTCCAAGTTGATTGCAGTCATCTCAATGATGGCAGGTTTGGCGGTAGAGATGTTACAGTTAACATGCACAGGTTTTAAGCACGAAAGTATATATATCCACGAAATATGCACGGCGCATTTGTTTTGTGTTTTTTCTTTGCGTGGAAATCTTATTTTTCATTTCTGTTGCGGTTTTGTCCAAACCCTTCTGGCAGCTGGAATTTATGACACACTAGCAAAACCTGCTGGCCCAGTTGTGCTCGCGGTAACTGGAGTGACGATGCACACGTAAGCTCACAATGTAAACTCGTGTGAACTCACTCATAAAAGAACGTTTACTGGCCACCGGAGCTGAAACAGTGATCTCGGGTTTTCAGTCTCATAAAATTACAGTGACAATTTAAAAGAACGGAGCATTGTTTGGAAATTCAGGTGCGAGCTGAGCGCAAAGCGTAAAATTTGAGACAATGTTTTTTTTTTTCCAAAAATGCTTCACTCAAAGACTCTTCGCTCAGTCCGATTTTCTGAATTGAAGCTGAAATCATGGAAAAGTAATAATAATCCCCGAATTTATGCCAATTAATCTCACCAGGTAATAGCACCATGACTTTGGCAGCTAAGTCATCGTTCTAAAAAAGCCCAGCCAGCATATTCAAACCAGCTTAACCAGCACTGCACAGTACTTACCTAACGTGGACAGCAGCTAAATTACTTACAAACTACGTGAATTGCCTGTGGTGGGTACCGTCTTATACCTCTTATTTAGGACACTTGGCATTGCCATAACCAGTTCACAGCAGTGCGAGGCCTTGTTCTCGTCTTCTACATCTAGGCCACAAAACATACCACCCAAACTCTGTGAAAATATAAAAAATGAGTTGGTTCTCCTTATCTTGACCGAGTTGAGGGTGCTCGAAACAAGAGTAGAAACAGTTATATGCGTAGAAATATTCTGAAAAACCACTGGCACGTTGTAAATCTACTAGAAACGACATGCCCTATGAACAACTGTGCCAAGGAACGGTATAAAAATCACAATGAAGAGCGCCAGTCGTGATAATAGCATTGTACTGCCGGCGGCTTGTCTATAGTTCACGCAACACGGCCGCATTCAGAATGCGTGTTAACCCGACTTCCTCAGTGAAAGCTTTAGTTCCGGAATAAGGGGGAACTTTCAAGAAACGTGAGCCGTCAAGCTTAGCTTTACATATCATGTTACTGCGTTATTTTAGTTACATAGAAATTGCGAAACTTCAAGATATTGTCGCCTGGAAGCGGCGGCATTCAGGCACCACGTAGGCAGAGAAGAAAGCCGCCTTGTTGATTAAACAACCGCACCAAATAAACTGCGCACAGTGGCATAAGAAATTGTGGGAGATAAATTGCGCACATGGCATAAGCGTAAATTGTATTAAACACTGTAAATTTTTGCCAGAGTGATCGTGACCCCCTGCTCGCTAGTGGAGTTCGGAAAACTTGTACTAAATTAACTCTGATCGATGAGGGAAGGGCTCATTATAAAGTCACTCACCGGAACAAATCTGCGAGAATCCCGCCTAAAATTTATTTATTTAGTTAGTTTATTTATTTACAAGGAGAGTGAGAGCAATATTAGCCCATCTGCAGTGATACCTGCAAATGAGCATTGAGGGTTGGTGGCGCAAAAGCGCAATGAACAAACTGCACGAATAGTCACCGAAATCATATATGGCCGAGAATATGATAACAGCCTTGAATGCTAGATAAAATTCGCCGAATCATATTTAAAATAAAAAAGCAAAAGTACAAAATCAATAAAACAATCACTCTTATTTACGGGGCAATGTATCAGTCGTCACCACCCCGATACAAGGGGAATGCCAATATATATATTTATATCATAGCAAGAAAGCTAGGACCAACCTTGAACTAGTGCTACCGAACGTTACTGATTAAGGCAACCGCGGCGTCGCCTTAATAAAGCGAGCACAAAGGCCAGACAGCTCGCCGAGCTGAGCATAAAAGACAACCGCAGACCTATTTCAGGCGCGACATTCTACTATGGCACGAGGCACAATACAATCTTGGGGATCGCATGGGGGTGTAGACACAAAAATGTCGTCGGAATGCAAGAAGTGAAACTGCAGAAGTGAGAAGCTTCCACGCCTTTATTATTGCGAAAGCTTTAAATTCCTCATCGCCCTGAAAACCGGGCGTCGCCCAGAAAGTGGTGGCGCTACAAAACACCCGATAGGTCGAATCAGTGTGACGTCATCAAAGCCAGTATAATATGAAATTTTAACCAGTAATGGTCAGAGCTAGTACTGAGAAATCCACAAACTACAAAGAAATTAAATAGAGTTAGAATAGCACTGCAAATAGAATTATATAGAATGCATATAGAATTAGAACAGAACTGCAGTGCTGTCGCATTAATCGCAGGGAAGTCCCTTAAACGACCCCAGTAAGTTTTGAGGACCGCCGCACAAAACCCTGCGGCGAATGAATGAGCAGGACTATTAAGTCGTTCCTGATGGACCAACAGCATCCTAGCGGCGCCGTGCACGGTCAGTAATGGTTAATGTCTTGCGCTAACAGACGCTAATGTCACTATTCGTTGTTTTTCATTTTTAAGCGGCCATATCGTTCGTCTTACAAAAATCAGAACGGTGCTCACTAAAAGGACAGGTAATACAGCTACGTTTCTATCTTTGCTTCGGTGATGTTCTTTGCTCAAAGCCACTGGCGCTCAGCCTGATCACATTTTCGCAGGGGAGGTGACCCTGTTTGTCCCGAGTAATTGCAGCCGACCGCAACTGTTTCGACAATTTTCCAAATTGTAGCAGACTCTTTTAGCGCCTTATAGCAAAAGGTGGCAGTGGACTTTAGTTTGAGCGCAATCTAAAGCCATCATTCCTGATCTTCGACGCCCACCGAGACCACTTGGTGTTACAGCCGCAGCCCCTGTTTTCTGTTTGCATGTGTGGGTTTGCTCAATAATATTTCGGTTTTAAAGCCAGACATTCGTCTGCCCATCGTATCAACGTCCGTGATGTAATTAGAACAAGCTGACAATATTACGGACCCACAGGTATGTTTTTCTAAAAACACCAATGTGCTTTCTGGAGGTCAACTGCGTGTGGCTCTGATTCTCATAGAAAAGTTAATCGCATAAAATAATATCAGCTGTCCTGAGCTAGTGAGCGACTTTTGTGAACGAAAAAAAGCTTTCTAAGCCCTGTTATTTTTTTTATTTTTTTTTCTACCCACCACGTGTAACAACTGCTGCCCGCTTTACCTGTTACACGTGCGACCTGCTGCTTCTAGTACAAGGATGCCCATTGTAACTATATATAGCAGAGCACTGTGTTCCCCCCAAAAAAATTATGAAAGAAACGCGAGCATACACCTGTGCACTGTTTCATCAGCAGAAAACCAAAATCGCGAACTGTCAAATGAAATATTATGTATACCTTAAACTAACTGTGTGAGGCATAAAAAAAGAAAAAAAAACGCATTAGTTGGACAGAATACCCTGCTGAGCTCTGCCTGAACAGGAGCCGTTAGTACCAGTCACGTAGTGAAAATCGCCATCTTTGTAGCAAATAGTCGTTTATGGCTTAAGGGTGTTGTTTAACGTCTCAAAGCAACTCAGGGTACGAGGGACGCCGTATTGAAGGGCTCCGGAAATTTCGACCACCTGGGGTTGTTTAACGTGCACTGACATCACACAGTAGACGGGCCTCTAGAATTTTGCCTAGATCGAAATTCGACCGTCGCACCCGTCGCGGTGGCTCAGTAGTTAGGGCGCTCGACTACTGATCCGGAGTTCCCGGGTTCGAACCCGACCGCGGCGGCTGCGTTTTTATGGAGGAAAAACGCTAAGGCGCCCGTGTGCTGTGCGATGTCAGTGCACGTTAAAGATCCCGAGGTGGTCGAAATTATTCCGGAGCCCTTCACTACGGTACCTATTCTTCCTTTCTTCTTTCACTCCCTCCTTTATCCCTTCCCTTACGGCGCGGTTCAGGTGTCCAACGATATATGAGACAGATACTGCGCCATTTCCTTTCCCTAAAAACCAATTATTATTTTCCGCGGTCGAACCCGCGTCTTTCGGGCCAGCAGCCGAGCGCCATAACCACTCAGCCACGGCGGCGGCTTTGTGGCAGGTATTATCAATAAATATTGCAACATAAAACTTGTGCGCTCATTTCAGCGCCAAGAAAAATGATTTCTTTTATTTGAGAGTTGTCAGGGACACTAATTCAATCAAAGAATGTCACAATATCGCCCGTACGAAACTGAAGATGTTTTAGGTAGGACAGAATCAAGGCCTTTGTCACGTTTTCG
The DNA here is from genome assembly GCA_030143305.2 of Amblyomma americanum. Taxonomy (NCBI): domain Eukaryota; kingdom Metazoa; phylum Arthropoda; class Arachnida; order Ixodida; family Ixodidae; genus Amblyomma; species Amblyomma americanum. The sequence goes on along the minus strand of JARKHS020026097.1, from coordinate 126,497 downwards.
CGTAGGTTTTCATACCGGTAACTAACTGAAAGTCTGAGTTCGGCTACTTGGAATGGGTTATTCGCGAGAAAACTTAACTTCAGGCGACGATCCGATGGGCGACTACGTTGGTCAACATGACACGTTTATGAAGGTCCATGCGTAGCTCGCCGCTTGAGAAGATATTGCTGATCCTGGCTTGGGGTGAAGCTAGCTCTCTTTTCTTGAGAGGTCACGTTTTTCACGAACAATAATAATAACTAATTCTGAGAGGTTTTGAAATCATCGTTGGCAATCAGACTGAAGTTGCAGCATGTTCGGCATGACACATCCGCCTGAGATCGCGATCTGACTAACGTTTTTACGGAGTCTAGAGTCGAAGAACCGAGATGTGCCAGTGCTACAGGCGTGTCATTCAAACATTGTCTTCGTTCATTACCACCGGTAACAACGTCGGTGATTTTGCCATCAGTCAGCCTGAGTCTCGCCGGAGTGGCCTCTAGTCGTAGTGCTTTTTTAAGTGCTGCGTTTGAGGCGGTTAACTTTTTGGTAGCATTCAGCAGTATTTTCAGTGGACGACTTATGTGCTCAATAAAGAATATGAATCTATCTGTAACGAGCAGCAAAATATTCAGGACATTATTGCGCGTGCATTGCGTTCACGCAAAAATAAATAAGCAATGTTATTTCTTCCGGCAGCCAGGACCATTTCTGAGCAGAAATTTCCCCTCCACTCGGCTCTTACTGTCCACGTACCGTCTTTGTCAAAAATATGCAGCCCAAGGAGTTTGCTTCCAAGCCATGTAGCGGTTTTCTTTAGCATATTTGACAGTACTAAGCTTATGAGGGTTGGGGTCTTAAGTTCCTTCCACCTTCGTGAGAGATTAGAGTCCCTGCAAGAGGAGCACCGCTGCAGAGCCCAGAAGCACACCCTTTGGGCTGTCTACTTTTGACAAAGTGTCTACAGAGGGTATCGTGTCAATTATCTTTCTGTGGTTTTCACTGCACTTCGCGGCCGCGATTTTCCCGACAAAGTTAATTTTCGCTGATGTCGGCAGAAATAACAGACCCCATGATTTTACCAGTAGTCGGCTACAGCTTTAGAGTAGTCCCTGTGTTATTTCTTGTAGCCGTTTTTGGCTAGTGTGAACTTCGCATTGATGTCGCTCGACCCGGACGAAGGCGTTGGCAGTGAGCGCAAAGTGCGAACAAAACGCAGCTATGCTCCGTAGCGGGTCGCATGTGAAGCACGGGTAGAAGTCTTAAGCTTGTTGACTGAACTTTCTTATCGTGCACGTTGTTTCCCTTCCTCATTTATAAGTTTCTTAATTGTTATGACTCTTTGAGCAGTGCGCACCATGTAAACTGCACTTATTTCAGTTTTCAATGGGCTGAAAGGGATGATATTAGGAAATTGGCAAGTATAACGTGGTCACAGCTTTCAGATGGCCTGGTTAATGTCAGAGATAAGGGTGAGGCCTTTGTCCTAAATAGGGTGTAGTCGGGGCGGTGATGATTAATATCTTAGATAATAACTTGATAACGGTTCCGATATTTTTTATATGACGAAACTGTTCCATTCGGTGAACCATAAAATATCACGGGAAAGGTAAAATGCTGTGGAATACAATGCACTCTTTTAACGTTATTGAATAGTTACTTCAACAACTGACGTCAAATTGCTATTAAAAGCGGTAGTTCATCTCAGATCGAAACGATCGTATCTGGGGTGCCAGAGTCCTCGTTTGGGGCCAACGTTTGTTTTTATTGGAAATTAATGATATAGATAACCTTCGCCAACCAGAGGACATTGTTATCTATGCGAATGATATTTACGTGTTTTTGAAGGTTAGAGGAATATTATGCTACAGGCTTCTAATAATGCTTTATGTACCATATCAGTTTCATTAAAGTGAAATATCGGAACTGAATGCCAGAAAAAAGGAATGTATAATGTTCAGAGCCAAGAATAATGTGATTCGAAATGGCCTCTGACTTCAGCTGGAACAAATCCTAATAACTCGTGTCAGCTCTACAACATGAGCAGACAAAAGAAGGGAAAAGAGAGCTCGTTATGACATACATGACGGAAGCAGACACTCACCGAAACCAAGGAGCATAGGTGATGGTCTTTGTTTTTAATTGGTGACGTTCATTAATAGCAGGTTATAATGGCAGTTATTTTTTAAACATAATTAATTATAAAGCTTCATGAATGATTCATTTTTAAACATAATTTCTCCTGCAGCCACCACCTGCACTGAAGTAGTTGAAACCAAAACTAACCGGTGGTTCCTACGCTTGCTCGGACACAAAAGGTTCATGACAGCTTGGTTGGCTAAGAAGCCCTGCGGAGGCCGAGCAGTGCTCGGTGGTCCCCGTTCGTGCTGAAAAAAAATAACCGTTCTGCAAGAGGCTTATCCACGACAAAAGGCACGTGAATGTGTTCGAAGGTGTAACGTAGGCAACTACTCTCACCCGGCCTTCAGTTCCTTTTACGAGCCAACAGTTCACTGCCGTACGGCCGCTTGAGCGGGCATTCCAATGTGCGGCTCGTCGTAAGAGGATCAACAGAAGCGTTAAGCCAGTTGTACGAGACTAGTACAAAACAACAAATCATGGGTTTACGGGCGGTTTTCAAGACACCACACCCTCTGTCGTTGGTCCCCCTGAGTGCAAAGCCTCGATTCATCTCTGAAGGCTACTCAGCACCAGTCATTGGCAACCAGTTTTCATGTGGTTACGCGAATTGTAAACTTTGGACGAGAAATCAAGCATCGGACAGTGGTTCCCTCGCGTTTACCCGGCTTTGAATGTAAACTTCAGTTTTCTGTGCACATTGTTAGCACGACAGTGGGCACGACAAAGCACCACTCATAGCGTACAGCGCGATGAGGAATGGGTCGTCCACTGTATACTCGACGATCACAAGATGCTCTTCAGTAACCGTGCCGAATACGTTAGAACCGCCCATTCTTCTCACCGACCTTCCCAATATTTTTAAGTATGCTTCGTGCCATTGGGACCCTTATACAAAGAAAATGGTTGGCAATAGAAAGAGTTCAATGTACCACGGGTAGCTTCATTTGGAACACATATAAATGCACTGATAGTGTGACAGAAATGATTGATTATCATGAACCTAATCCACTTAAGGCGAGACGTTCCAAATGCAGATTAAAATGCTTGTATTTATTATATTACAACGTTATGCCAATTAACGATCACAATTTCATTGCCCGTCGCACTCTGCGCACAAGCTCGCTTTTGGATAACAGGAAAATGATCCAGGAATATAGCCCTCTAAACAATATCTTTAAGTATTCATTTTTCCTGAGAACTATATGCGCTTCGAATAACTTTCCTAATGATATTGTCGACAGTCCTAGTGCTGAACTGTTCATTACAAAACTGAGAATACTTGATTAAAGTTGTAATTGTATTGATGTATTGTTTTATTGCAGCGTTACATGCCTTGATTTCGTGTATTTGATGGTTATTGCCTTCGTTGGTGTGTTCTTCTGGCGCACGTTTTCTTCGTGCCCACTCCTGCTTGGAGTAAAGCGACTCCACAGTATTCGTAAATAAATAAATAAATAATTCTTCCGACATTCTAGATGAGACAGAGAAGCGACTATTTCAAGTCCTCTACCACGCTCCGGACGACCCTGTTCACCCTTACAGGCAGGGGAGAAAAACTTTTGACGTATCCAGTGGCGGGTTCTTACTGCAAGCTGGTTACACAGGAGTCTCCAATATGCGTCTGGCAGATTGACCCCGCAAGCAGGAGCGTTCGCAGCGAAACATTGAGTCTGTATCCACGCAGAACTTTAGGGTGGCATCCTTTTTTTTTTTTTTGACGAGGACAGCAGACAATGCCAAGGGGCTCGTAAATAGTTGTATGACGTCGTCCTGGAGCATTTCTCTAACTTGGCGGCGGATGGCATCGCGTTATTTTTAAGACGCCCAATAAGGACACTGACAGAAGTGGTCTTTGGTCATGGCCAACTATAATTCGGTGCTTAGTGAGCGGCATCAGTCGGGCCTTGGTAATTGACGAAAAACAGTCGCGGAAAGAATGGATAAGACTTTCCAAGCTGAGTTTCTGCTTGGCCACAAGGTGCGGGGTCGCTCCAGTCGTAATGGCTGTTGCCTTCACCTGGTCGAGGTACCATGTGCTGTATAAAGAGCACTGGCCGATATACTTTCCACGTTCTTCAAAACAAGCGACCACCGCATCCTTCGGCAAATGTTCGGGTTCACAGGCAAAGCTTGTCACTAAGATGACGGTACGACCACTGGCAAGTTCTACAAGGCATCGATCTACACAAACTTGTCGAGCAAGTAGCAGCGACACGTTCGCTTCAGCGATGCCAGCAGTTAAGGTGCTGTGGTTAAAATAGACTGTTGCCAACTTGCTCGCTCGCAAAGGGATCGTTATGTAGTCGTCACTTCTGTGCAACAGTGCTCTGTCGGTCTCGGTGTCGGTATCAGCGGCTCACTGGGTGGAAAACGATATCATGAACTCCCGAAGGATGATGATCGCACCATATATATAAAGGACACCTATGGCGGGAATCAGGTCTTTTGAACACTCGTGTAATTCGGTAAAGGTGCCAGTGAAACTGAGACCACGGATGTGTATTCGGCAGGTGCAGATGCCAGTAGGCGTAACCGTATGGCCACCGGCGGTGTGGTTCCTACCAAAGCGTGAGAACGTTACGGAAAGTCGTAGCTATAGTGGGCTGGTAATCATAGACAAATCAGCGCCGGTGTCCATGAATGCGGTCAAGTCACAACTGTGGGCGGTTACTAACATTTCAACGGAAACCAGTCGTTCGCAACACATTGGTGAGGTAGTCAGATCGGGACGTCACCGCTCTGGCCGTCGCTTCAAATTGTCGGGTGGTGCATCTTGACTGTGTGCATTAGCGGCAGCCTTATCCCAGGAGGACGCCGTCTTCAGCTCTCTCTGCGAGGGGATTTGCCTCTGAATTGACCTGAGAATGTGGCCCGACTGGGCGAATCAAAGTGCCTGGAAGATTATCTGGACTGGCGTTGCTGCGAGTTCGGGGGCAGCACGCGAGCGGCCAGGTACTCTTCATTGTCCTGCGGTCTTTCACCATAGTGGGGCCGAGGCGCGTCCTCTGGAACTCCTCTCAAACTCATTCGTTGGTACGGGATAAAGCTAAGAATATGGCCGGTCTCCCCGCAGTGCTAGCTGAGTGATCGATTGTTGAACGTGTGCCACACGAGCGCTTTGGTGATAGCAGAACGTAGGTCCTGCTGCTGCTCGAATGGGTGCAGGTAAGGGTGGGGTGGTCCGACAACGGGGCGGAACGCGTGCGACGCGAGCTCAGGCCGTTGTAGAACACCATTGTAAGGCATGATGTACGGCTCTGGTAGGTAGTGGGCTGGTGATGGCTGCACCGCTCGCCGCATTACGTCACGGACGACGTCCCCTGTGGAACCATTGCCTGCCGACGGAGCAGCCAAGCGGAGGTTTAGCAATTTTTTGCGGAGGATGCTCCGCACTAGCTCTCGCAGCGCCTCGTCCCTGGGAGCTGGCAGGTGCGGGCAGTTGTGAGTGGTCGCTGCATTTGCCTGACGGCCGTATTGTGCACTTTGTTCCTACAGTGAACGTTCCGGGCTCATGGCTTCATTTGCGAAGGCGGCGATGGTTCTTGGAGAGTCGCGAATGAGGCCAGCAAACAGATGCTCCTTCACCCCACGCTTGAGGCTCCGCACCTTCATTGCCTAAGGCATGGCATGGACGGCCTGATTAAAGAGTCGGGTCATGTCCTCTATAAACGTGTCTACGCTCTCGTAGGACTGCTGCGACCTGGAGCGAAGGACGCCACATGGCTCTCAAGCCATGCTTTCGCTGAGTCTTGCAGCGCGATATACGCGTTTTATCATTTTCCGCTCGTCGCCCTATTCGTTTAATGCGGCTACACGGTCAATCTTCTACATCCTCGAATCTCTCGCAGTGGAAGCATGGCGGCAACCGAGGTGCGAGGAGGACGAAAAGCGAGGCATTGCTGGAGTAGCGACCTGCCTGGCTGCCCGCGGTGAACAATCCATGGCCTGCACCACCGCTGTCGCTGGCTGAAACTCGGGTTGCGTGCCTCAAAGGCAACGGCTCGTTTTGTGAACGAGTGTAGCGTCCTCGCATCGAGAGCAGTGTCAAGGATATCGTCGCAGTCAGCATACATGGGATGTAGCCAGAAGCAGGAGAGCGCAGCCGTTTACTGGGGTGATGCTTGGCGAACCGCCACGCTCGTTCGAGAGGAAGAGAAAGAGAGAGAAAAACTTTATTGGCGCCAAAAATTGGTCGATTCAGCGGGACCCGGGTGTCTTCATGTTGAAGTTCCGAGTCTTTAACAACACGCTCGGCAACGCACCAAGATCTAGCATTCGGCCACATGGGGGCGCCGGAAGAGTGCCAGCAGTATGGCATTATCAGTGCCAACAAGGTCGCTGACTGGTGCCGGAATAATCAGTTTTGATATGCCGTGCGCATGTAATGTTTTATTTTAGGTAACAATTTAAAAACCTGTATATTTTTTTTTCTCCTGGGGTCAACAGTATACCGTGAGAACTTACTATAAACGAGAAACGAAATTTTCAAGCCTTGCTTCGGCAACATCTTCTGCACTTATACATGCCCTAAAAAATAAGTATCGGTTGATGTACGGAAGCCCAGCGAGTATATTGTTTGTACGAATCGAGGAACAAATGGGGCCCTTAAATGCATTCCTGCAAGAAAACAATGAGAAACAAAATATACATCGGAACTTTTTACTTCAACAATGAAATGTGAAAAGAACAGTTTTCCAAGCCATGCGCATCGCAATGAAAACCAAAAATCTAGACTCACTATTCAGTGTCTTCTAATCGGCCCGTAAAAAATGATCATATACAGAAGGAAACACGCAATCGAGCGTGCGTTCTTGTCTCCCGCGAGCCAGCCTTCATTTATTGTTTGAACTGCAGGTGCGTCAACTCAGGATGGTGTATTGTCTGTCCTGGAAGGACGGGCAGCCTGTTTCAACGGACACATAGCGTCACGACTCATACGGAGCTGGCGCGCCACCCGAAAGCACCCTCCGTTCTGCTGTCGCATGTAAATTTTTCAAATCACTTGGTAAGCGCGTTTAAACATTTTAAAGCGAAAGCTTTACTGACCTAGCGGCGCTGATTTCGCCTTGGGCTGCAATTTGACCGTGAACGTCTTTGCTGCGCCGCTGCCATAGCAACGCATCACGTGACTTCACCGCGCCGCCGAGCCGAGCCTTCGCCGTCGCGGAGCGGCTGCCGCCTGACCACGTGATCTGGCTGAGCACACGCGGCTTGTCGTCTAACAAGAGTGCGTTCCGCACACTGGATAGGCAGTGCGCCCACCCTGCCACTCTGGCAGGTTGCATTTAATAATTGATCGCGAGATGTTGGTCAACCCAGTGAACGCTGCGGCCTATTGCTGCAGTGCCGCGTGTCTGTCACAACGTTATCAGCGCTAATGCATGCAGTCCACATCTCTCTCTCACCACCGCCACGTACCTCGAAGCGCGACTGAGACGACCATTGACCCAGGGAGCCAGTTCTGTGCCCTTTCTTTCCTCAAAATCACCGGCGTCTAGAACGTCGTCAACGCCAACGCCAATGAACACAATGAACGCCGACAGCTTTCGCTTTGTAACATGTGTTGCAGCGCGAACCACAAGAAGGGACGACGACAGACAGAGTGAAAGGAGCGCTGACTTCCAATGTTAGATATGAACCAACTAGCCCGCCAAGCAACCATTTTCGCTTTGTGTATCCTGGATTGGCTGAGCTTATGCAATTTTTTTTATCAGCAGCTTAAATTTAATTGTACAAGGAAAATCTGAACCACTCTAACACGCTTTATTTAGTAAACTGGCATTGCAGACAGCTCAGAAAGGAGCTGGTGTGCTTTCAAGTGCAGGAGCGATAGTCGGCGCACAGAGGGAACGGCGCAGCTTGTGGGTAGCGGACAAACTGCATCAGGCGGCAGCCCAGCTCCTTCCGAGGTTTGCTTCGCGATACCGCGTCGTCCCTGTAGCCTTTGCCGCAGGAGCCGCAGTGGTCGTCGCAGTCGTCGTAGCACTTCTTGAAGAGCAGCCTAGCTGCGTGCAGGCACAGCGACGAGGTGCCGTAAATTTTGTACACCACGCGGTTTCTCTGAGACGGGAGCGCTGCAAGAATAAAAACACCCGCACTTGATTTCAGAGTCTCCAAATGAGAGAAAGCACACATTAGCTGGTGTCAAGCTCTGTCGAGTGGCAATGAGTTTGTATTCCACTATTCAGAAGTAAGGTTTACATATCACGGAAGGAGCAGTACACAAAAAAGGACACGCGAGCGTTTTGCTCCACGCGTGCTCTATAGCCTTATGTTTCACCAGCAACTAGTTCAAACCTATGGCATATTAAGACTAATCAATACTTTAAATCTGATGGCCTGGGTAGGTATTAAAAAGAATTCATTTGCATCAATTTCGATCCATTTTTATCGTACGTAGCCCCAAGTGGCACAGTCAAGTGATAACGGGACGTGACGCTGCTTGGGTGATTGGAAGATTGAGATAGGTAGAATGCAGCGTGCGGTCTAAAAAGAGAACTCACCCATACCACGAAGAATGGCATTGGCGGGTTATGAAAAGTAAACAGAATAGAATCATCCTTCTTTTCCACTCTTTTTTTTTACGCAGCAAGCTAATTGTTGAGTCGAGGAAAGCAGGACTGTTGAGACGTCAACCGGACAGCTTTATTCCAGCCAGCCGAATACCGGCACGAAACGCCCGAGACGCGTGCCAGCCGCCGTGAGCCTCACGCGAGCGCGCAGCAGCGCAGCCAAGCCAAGCCACGCAGACGGCCTAGCCACTGCATGTGGCTACTGCCTACAACATCTCCTCTGACAGAAAAGCAAACTCTTGGGAGGAATGACGCAACGTCCACACCTGGTGTGCCGGCGGGAGGCGTCAGTGCAGGTTGTTTGTGAATCTTCTTGAGAAACTGAAGTCCCAGGTAGAGATTCGTCATATACGACGTCTTGGTTGTCTCTCTCCCCTTCCACAGGCTTGAGAAAAGGGATAAGATGGGTTCGATTTGGCCGTGTCAACTATATATGACCTAGTGTCAACTATATATGACCTAGGCTCGCTTGCGGGCGCCACCACGCTCCCTTTTCGCTTTAAGTCGGTAACCTAGACTTAATCTCCTTCCAGAAGGGTCGGAAATTGCTGTACGCTATGTCGCCTATCGTAATCTCTTCACTGCTGTTCGCAGTATTGGGTTTTTAAAATTCCGAAGTTTAGTATCGTCTGGCAAACGGGGAACAAGCCTTCCGGGAGTCAGAGGAATCTTTGTCCGCAACCGCCTCCCCATCAATAGTTCAGAGGGGCTGTAGCCATTTTTCAATGGAGTTGATCTGTAGGGCAAGAGGGTCAGGTACGGGTCTTGGGTCTTCTTCTTTGAAATTTTGATGATTTTCACCGCAGCTTCAGCGAGTCCGTGGCTCTAAGCGTATTGTGGGCTTTATGTGACGTGTTCGAACCCGTATTCTTGAGCAAACTTAGCGAAGTCAGAGGACGAGTACTGCGGACCATTATCGAGGACCACCACCTCTGCAATGCCGTGCCGGGCTAAAATTTATTTGCAGTGATTGATCACTGTACTAGATGATAGCTTCTTTAGACGAGTCAGTTCCGGATATCTGGAGTAATAATCAGTCACGATTAGCCACCAGTGGCTATTGAAGAAGAACAGGTCCAATGCAACTCTCTCACATGGTCTTGAAGAAAACTCGGTGCTTTAAAGGGGTATTTTTCGGTTGCTGGACGTCTTGACACATTCTGGACAATGTTTTATCGTGGTTGCGATGTCTTTGGCCACTGTAGGCCACCAAACGGTGTCCTTAGCACGAGCTTGCGTCTTCGTAATGCCGAAGTGGCCTTCATGCAGAAGTCACAAAATTGCGTTCCTGCACGTGAGTGGGAAAACCACCCGTGCTGCGTAGATTAGCAAATCGTCCTCTACGGTGAGTTGACCACGATGCTCGCAGAACGCCCTAACCTCAAGGAGCAAGTCCCATCTGGAAGGCCCGTTTTTCTTGCAGAGTTCTCAGAGATACAAGCACACGCGATCTGATTTTTGGGGCTCATTTAGCCACTCAAGGCAGTGCTGCTTGATGGGAAGGTTTGTCCTTACACAGCGGATGAAAGCTTCGATGTCGCCCTCTAGCTCGGTGTCACCGGTCTGTTGAAGCGGCGCTCTGGAAAGCGTGTCAGGGGCGAGGAGGTCTTTCCCAGGGACGTACACCACCTCGTACTGGTACCGCATTATCCTCACCTTGAGCCTATGTAGTCGAGGTGTAAGGTTATCAAGACTCTTTGACATAAAGATCGGTACCAGCGGCTTGTGGTCGGTCTCGAGTGTGGAGGACTCGCCGACGAGATAGTCGCTGAACTTTCCGCAAGCCCAATCCATGGCAAGAGCCTCTTGCTCTATTTGAGCATAGCATTTCTCTGCATCAGATAGAACCCGAGAGGCATAAGCGATGACCGAAAAATTGCCACTGGTCTGTTTCTGTCGAATCACCGCCCCCAGTCCATAGGTAGAAGCGTCTGCACTGACTACTGTATCTTTTGCAGGGTCGTACACCCCTAGCACTGGGCGATACGAAAGTAGTCGCTTCCACTTTTCAAACGCTTGCTGCTGAGTAATGCGCCAAGGAAATTTCTGCTTTTTTAAAAGCAAGCAAGTGAGCGGTTGGAGCACGTCATCGAGGTTGGGGACAAAGCGGGCAAGATAGGTTCCCATCCCAAGCACCCTTTGCAGCTCGCTTCTGTTGGTCGGGCTGTTCATCTTTATGATGGCCTCCACCTTTTTGTAGTCCGGTTTTATTCCTTGCTGGTCAAGCTTGTGACCCAGGAACGTGTACTGGTCGACGCGAAACTGGCATTGTTCTCGTTTAGCGCGACACCTCCTCAGTTAGTCGCTGAAGAACGGTGAGGAGTGTCTCGTTGTGCTCTGTTTCGTCTGAGCCCCAGATAAGGATGTCGTTCATATGGCACACAACTCTGTCGACACCTTCCAGAATTTTTGACATCTGCTTCTGGAAGTGCTCGGGAGCGGACACGATGCCAAATGGAAGCCTGTTGAAGGAAAACCTCCCGAATGGCGTGATAAAAGTAGTGAGCTTCTTGCTGTCTTCACTGAGTGGTATCTGCCCGAACCCTCAATTGGCATCGAGCTTCGAAAACACCTTGGCTCCGTGAAGCAGCCCGAGTGTATGCTCAACAGAGGGAATCGGATGCCACTCGCGTAGGACTTGACGGTTGAGCTCGCTGAAGTCGACGCAAATTCTATCACCGTTTGGTTTTTGGACTACCACCATTAGAGCACACCATTCATTCGGCTCATCAAGAGGGGAAATGACGCCAATATTTTTCATTCGCTGCAGTTCAAGCCTTGTTTTCGTGTAGAGCGGAATTGGTATGCGGCGAGGGGTGCTGAAAGCAAATGGTTTCGCACCTTCGCGCAGGCGAATGTGGTTATCTCTTAGTAGCTTGCCGAGGCCTTGAAAAAAACGAAGGAAATTCGTCTCTTGGGCTCACTTTCTTTGCGACGGCGCTGACGAAGGTTAGCACCTGCAAGTCTCTGATGGCGGGCTTGCTGAGTAAGGGAGTGTGGATATCTACCAGCACGTAGACATCTTAGAGGGCTTCTCGTCCACGGTAGGCGAGCTGAAGATGCGCTACGCCCTTGGCTGCGAGAGGTCTCTCATCAGGACCGTAGAGCTGCTTAGGAGCTACGGAGAACGGAGGATAATGTCGGAGCATGCTGAAAGTCGTAGGTGGGAGGAAAGATTCGTCGGCACTTGTGTCGATCTTGAATTTTACAGGTTGGCCTTGCGCAAGGATGATTGTGTCCCATGTCGACATATCGAAGGATGAGACGGTTCCGAGAAATCCACCTTCGCTGTCGGGTCCTGATGCTTCAACGATGCCAAACCGGCGTGACATGCAGACAGACGCGTAGTGGCCCTTTTTGTGGCAGCCCCTGCATACCTGCGTCCGCGCTGGGCGCAATGAACGCGGGTGTCGTTCTTTCCCGCACCAACGACACAATGTCGGAACGCTGTCAGCTGGACGCGGATGTGGCCTTGATTCAAAGTGCTCCCGACCGTCGCTCACGTGAGTAGCGTTCGTAGGGTGCCTGACTTGCTGTTTGCCTGATGCAACTTTGCTGACGGTCATCGTTTCGGGGTGAAGCTCATCTTGCTGCTGACGAACGCTTTTGACCTGCCTGATACTCTCAAGCGCCTTCTGAAGAGTAATATCGGCGTTAAGTTGCAGTCTCGCTGACAATTTCTGGTCTTGAATGCCGACGACCAGTCTGTCTCGAACCAGTTCCTCTCGAAGGGTGCCGTACTCACAACGGTTGGAAAGCGTGTGAAGCGCAGTTACGTACTCTTCCACGAATTTTCCGTCGTTTTGGACTCTCGTGTTAAAGCGTGCCCGTTCAAAAATGACGTTGCGCCGCGGTATGAAGTAGCTGTCGAACTGCTTTAGGTCGACTTCTAAGTTCTGAGCGTTCTCACGGTAGAGTCTGAAAATTCCGAAGACGTCCTCGGCCTGGTCGCCCATCAAGTAAAAGAGCGTGTCGACTTGGTGTGACCCTGATTTGTCGCAGAGACCGGAACCCGTGTAGAAACGCTGGAACTGCTTCCTCCATTTCGGCCAGTCGGCAGGAGTCGTGAAGCAAAAGGCCCCAGGCGGTTGAATGACGAAGGACGCCATGTACTGGCCGCGTAGTCCACGCTGTAGACGCTTTTGGGACGTGTGCCACCGTCGATGGGTATCCGAGTGAGAGGTCGCAGCCCCGGTTGGGCTTACTGTGGGGATTGCGTTACTCCTGACACCATGTTGAGTCGAGGAAAGCAGGACCGTTGAGACGCCAACCGGACAGCTTTATTCCAACATGAAATACCAACTCGCCCTGCAACTGATTATAAGCTTTATTCCAGCCAGGCGAATACCGCCACGAGCACGAGACGCCCGAGACGCGTGCCAGCCGCCGCGAGCCTCACGCGAGAGCGCAGCAGCGCAGCCAAGCCACACAGATGGCCTAGCCACTGCATGTAGCTACTGCCTACAACACTAATGTCGTATTTAAGCGTGAGCGGTGGAGGGGAGAGGGGCTACTGAGCTAAGCGCCAAAGGCAAGAAAAGTATAAAATTGAAAGTATTTACATAAGCATGGTTTCATTCTCGCGGTACTGCGCTGTTTTCATCTCGGTGGCTAAGCTTGAAGCTTGAAAGTCGATATTTGGTGCGGTTATTACTCTCCTGCACAAGTTACGCATGGGCACACAGCACTTGCCTATTATTGGTTTGTGGTTTATGGCGTTTTACTTCCCGCAGCGACTCAGGCTATGGGGGACGCCTTAATGAAGGGCTCTGGAAATTTTGACCCCCTGGGACTCTTTAACCTGCACTGACATTGCACAGTAAACAGGCCTCAAGAATTTCGACTTCATCGAAATTCGACCGCCGCCGGAATCGATCCCTCGTCTCGTGGGTCAGCAGCCGAGCGCCGATATTCATTAAAGAGTTATTTTCGGCCATTTAATTCTCAGTACATCGATATTCGATGTATATACTGACCACTTGTTGGTCATGTTTTCGGCTAAGTCTGTGGGCGCATATCACTCGCATTTCTGGTACTTTTTACGAGGCAACATAATAAATAGAGTATTGACATGGGTCAATATTGATATAGACTTATAAAAATTTACTTACTGATTTTAAAGTAATAAGCTTGGCCGTCGTATGGCGGTAGTACAACTTCCAAGTTTTCTTGCACGCCTACAGAATGAAGAAAATAATTCCGCGAAAGAAACAGCACAATGAACAAGTTGAAACTTTCCATGATTCTGAAAAATTAGCAAGTCATGTTTTTTCTCTAATTTTTCTATTTTTTTAATTCTTTTTGATAGGTTGTTTAAGTGTTCAGTCAAGCACTACTCAAGTGGCAGGATGATATAAAGCATACTGGCACATTTTAACAGACCTATGGCTACATGAACACCTTAATGTTTTTAAATATTTTGTGTGACAAAGAATGGCACAAACATGAGCATGTCCTCCACTGTCCACAGCAAGTCGTCGTTGTGCGCTACTATTCATCCTGCGAGACCATATTCGTTATTGGTTCAGTCTAATATATTCGGCCGCCTAACTACACCTGTTCTAATAAGATGTCCTAAGGAGAGCACTAAGGACAGAAAAAATGGTAAACAACTTTGCAAACCGGCAGAAACTTATTGCAGATCGAGGCTATTCATTTAAAGATCTTTAAGTTCATAAGATTATTATGCATTAAGAATATAAGCAAAACAAGTATTGCAAATTAGTATTGTAGGATGTCCCATGATTGAACAGCCGTCAGGGGAACATCCTAATGCAAACTAGCATATTTTAAATAGCTACAAAGGTAGTGATCGTTTTACTAAACGTAGCATTGCATGCGTGCAAAGCATAGCAAAGAGAAATATGAGTAGAGCATAACAATAGCAAAAAAACTAAAAAAATATCGCTGTACGTAAAAGTAAAATCATATTAAATCAATTAAATAAAGAACTCGATGAACTGCAAGAATTCCCTAATTAGTACATGCGTTTTGAAGGAGGAGATTAAGGCGCTCAGAAAAACTAGTTTCATTGGTATACTTGAAATAATGGTTGGGAGAGGCTTCAAGTTCAATGCCAATATGAATTATATGAATAACCCAATAAACAATACCCGATATATTGCTTTAATCAATTGGCTAAGAGGTACAATGTTTAGACTGTAAAGGACTGAATGGAAGAGCGGTAAAATGGGCTATGCATCATTATTCTAAGTGCTTGGTTCTGCAGATGTTGCAGAGGATACATATGAGTGGAATACTCGTTGCCTCACGACGAAATACAATAAGAAAATTTGCTGTCAACGTGAGATCTAAGGCTGGAAATATGGCCAAGTCTTTAGTATAATATGAATGCCAAATAACTTATTTTGGAGTAGAGAGTGGTAATAATGATGAAACTAATATCCTTATCTAAAACAAAATTAACGCTGTGGAAAAGTGGTACTAAGTGGTTACCGATTTCCACTGATGAAGGCGTTGTAATACAGCTTTGTGGTGAATAAAATACTACGCATGCTGTTTCTAGAGGATTTATGTGCAGCAAGGTTTTTGTGCTCCATGCCGGCATATCTTTAGATGAATATTAAGTTGGGCCTGAAGTGCATCAATATATTTATGTGATGTAAATATTGTTATGCCATCCACGCATAAAAGGCGCTTAGTGTTGAAAAGCTCTTTAGTTGATTCGTTAATGTAAAACGCAAAAAGTAAAGGGCCTATAATAAAGCCTCAAGGAAATTTTTAATTCACAGTTTTAGTGGATGAAAGGACGGTGTTCGCTTCTGTTGCTTGAGTCGGTCAGTCAAGTAGTTGCGAATAAATTCAAGGGCAGGGCCACAAATCTTATGCGCATTTAATTTGGCTAAAAGAATGTTGTGTTTAATGGAGTCAAAGGTTTTAGTGAGATCAATAAATAATGCCCCGAGAAGTGAAGCTTCATCAATGGCGTTTTTAATCGTCTCCACGAAGGTTGTGAGCTCCAGTTCAGTAGAATAGCCTTGACGGAAGCGGAAATTCTGCGGCTAAAGTAAGCTAAATTTGGTTAGGCACTTCAACAAAACATTAAGGAAGATTTTTCGAGAACTTTGGTTAATATGAAGGACACCAATAAGACGATAAATATTAACGGAGTTGTAGTCGCCTTCCTTAAAATCAAGTAATACCTTAGTAAAATTTAATAAGTTAGGGAACACACGTGCCTTGAGCATTTTTTTAATTAGACCTGCCATAACGAGTGATAAATTGCTAGAAACCGATTTTACTACTGAGGGTTCTATGAAGCCGAAGCGTGTTCCAGTCAATTTCAGTGCGGCAATAACTATGTGAAATCTAGAAGAGTGCGGTGAGGGGCTAGTTGGTACGACATTATGGAAACATTGAATAACTGCGCAAAAACCAGTTGTTACTCTGCGCTTGTCTCGTGTGGTTCTTCTCTATTGTCCCGTCTTTTTTGCGCAGTTGTTATTCATTGTTCTCATAACTATGTGAACTTCAGCTGCAGTGGTGGGAGTCATATAAAAGGATTCAGGGCAGCGGTACAGGTCATTCGAAGGGACGTCAGCCTGAAGTCTGCTGGTTGCGCTAAAATGGTCATTGAAAGAGTTAGCAACATCAGCAGAGTGAGCGCATGTGTTCGGGCCACTTGTTATTATGGAGAGTGAAAGATGAGGAGTATCTTCATTCAGGACCTATTTAAAAATTGCCAGTTTTGATGGGTGTCATTTCCTTTTCTCTTTGTATTCATTTCGCGCATTGTAAGCGTTGCTCATCATAAGTAACCACGAGTGCCAGCTTTACGGGCTGAGTTGTATATCAACAAACACTTTGAGAGTCCTGTAATATTAAAATTATTTATCTACACATGCATATTTATTGCTTTCTCAAAATGTTCGGCAATTTCAAACACAGAATTCATGAGCAACACATTCTTCTCTCTTATTTAAATGCTCCATAGCTAACCAATCTTTTTGGGTTCCTCATGAAATGCAAAACAGATTTTAATACGCTGTACGATTCTGCGACGTAATAGAACCAGCAAAAAATGCAGCCAAATTGTCAGACAACCGTATTTTTTCAGCGATCTTCTGCGTCGATAGAACGTTTCCATCATGGGCATAACAGTCCTGCAAAGTACCTTACTTGCTCCTCGAATGCATTAATGTCAACTAAGTAGTCACTTGGGTGAAAACATTTAGAATGCCTCGGAAAGCTTACCATTGGTCACTGCTTTTATAATGTTCGCTGACGGGTCATACTCCGCCGTGAAGTTTCCCCTACAAGATACCAATGTCCAAGAGTTAAAACATGCAGGCACAGGTTCGTATCTTAAAGCAGGGTGTAGATTTAGCTGGATCTAGAGTAGTTTCAGAAAAGGCACCACACAACATGTGAGTTTAATTTGAATAAAATTTACTGGCACGGCTTCTGAGGTCCAGGTTGCTGTCTCCGAGTAACCTCTCGCCTCCAGTCATTCATTTGACTGCCGCCTCCCATGTTGAGCAATTTGCTCACAGTCCGATGGACAAGGTGTCATATACCTCGATGGGCTTCTATGCGCTCCTAAGAACGACTGAAAAAAGGCCCCCTAACCTTCTCCCACTTGAAATCACGATGGGCTTCGAAGGAACATAAGTCTAAGTAAAATTATTGAGGGCTTTCATGATAATGCTTCTATTGACTTACCCTGTTCAGAGGAATGATGCTAATGCGGTTGTGTAGCTACAGCGCTTTAATTCTGCAGTTGTTTATTCCCACTGCAATTTACAGTGTTCACACCGGAGATTAGGGATGTTCTTTTGCTCGTTAGACTCCAAGTGTATACTCACATCACGTAGCTGTCAAACTTCCCACGGGTTTCACGCCAACTGGTACCAGTGATCTTGTTGTTCCTCGGCTTGGTGCCGTCCCACAGAGCGGCCAAGTTTACGGAGTCCTCCGGCTCAATGGTTACTCCAGACCGATAGCATAGGTACGTCATCAACGGCTGCCTCTGCGTCCGCTGCAGTGGGAGAGCGAAATTTCTAGGTCATGGCAAATAAATAATGCGTGCACCTGTATGTGGAATAAGCTGAGAGGATGCCGGGATATTTTCAGTAAATAGAAATATTTGGTGAATACTCCGCTCTGATGAAACGGCGGAGGCTTCAATCATTTCACCGGACTGGAAATAATAGTGCGAGAAACGCGAATCAAGAAGCTATTAAATAAATCTGTGAGTTGGCGCACTGAAACAGCTGCAGAAGAAAAACTTAAAAGTAAGAGCACTTTAGAAGAACTTTTTATTGGGCTAGATGGTGTATTTTGTAACATAAGAACTGTGGCGCAACCAAGACGAACACAAGAAAGAGGCACACAGGACTAGCGCTAAACCTCATCTAACTTTATTCACTGGCAGCGCAGCAAATATAAGGAAAAACCAGATCACGTGCAGATACCAGTTCACACACACCACTACTAACAGAACCGTTCACGATCTGTCATCTACGACTTGTACAGATTCCCACAGGTATCGCTAACACAATATACACCTCTCTTTCTTATATGAAATGCCTCCAGCAGTTCCCTTGCCCTAGTATCTTTGCTTTTACCTAAAATCTTTATCTCATGAAACACTGGTTCACACTTTTTGCAGGACTGGCATCTAGCTTGCAACAAATGTTCTGCCGCTCGAGGGCACTCAAAACATTGGGCGCAGTGCTGAGGAAGATGTGCACCATTTAGGTGTTTCAATGCGCGCGCGTGCTCACCTGCCCTTTCATTTCAACCACCGCCAATTTTTTTATTTAGCATATCTGCACCAACATTTGTGTACTCCGCCTTAATGTCGAAAGATGTGTTTTTATGTCTTAGCTTTGAGATAGCTGAAAGGTTCTCGCAGTGTTAGGAGCTCGGTATACACCCTGTCCACTAAAATATTTTTTTTAAAATGGTAGTTCGTACGCGGCAATACACCGGGGACGAAAGAGCCTACTGGCATCAACTCGAGGGAACGAATAAAAAAAAACTCGAGAGAGGAAGAAGAAAATCATTCTTTGATTCAATGTAATGTGAACGTGTGTATCAGCAATACATCCAATCTTCTGCCGTTGGTATACCATTAAGCCTGAATACATCATTATCATCATCATCATTATACAATGAAATGCAATGCGCTAACAGTTCAATGCAAACAGTGCTAACGGAAGGCAATGCTCTTTAGCAGATTGCAAGGATTGCTGGATAAGGTAGCATAATAGAATGCTGAGGATTGCGCATGAACACTCGAATCTAGGTAGAGATGCTGCAAAACAAGGTCTACACGCACGTAGATGTAGGCTATAGCAAAGCACAAAAAAGCGATGTAAAGCAACATAGTGTTGTATGCCTTTAAAATAGTATAACCATATGCAACTAAAGAACCGTGACCTGCCCATTTTCTATTATATCTGTGCCACCAATACATTCGAAGAGTTCAGGCGACATAATTTTCCCTAGAGCTGCACGTGAAGGTGCGTAAAAAGCACTCGAAAGTGCTTTATAATTCTTGTCTGCGCCTCTTCACCTAGAAAACTATAGCAACCATGCCTATAGCAACCTGGATACTATAGGCCTCAATAAAATCACATAGATAGTCACCTCATAAAACGCTTTGGTGTAACTTGCTTCCACTGCCGAGAATGCGAGTACGGTGAAGGCTGCACGAAGCAACGAGAGCAGCGGCAACTTGTTTGCCGTCATCGCAGAGGTGGCACGTCTGAAAATACACACGTTGCAATTAATATGCAGACATTTTATGCATAAAGCGCAAATAGTACCCGCGATAACAATCGTATCATTTGTTTTCTTTGAGTAGCATTTTCATTTTTTTATTTCTATTGCGCTGTTTGTTCCAAAGCATTCCGGTGCGTGGAAATTAAGTGAGGGAGAAAAAAGCACTCTTATCACTGATCTCATGGGCACTCGCCTAGTTCTGCTGGCGGTAGCCTGACCGGAAAGATCCGCATAAATTCGCAATATAAACTGCCTTTAACACATCCTTAAAAGAACATTTACAAGCCACTGCGTCTGAAAAAGCAATTTTATGTTTTCACAGCTTTAGCAAAATGCAGTTTCATTTGAAAGATACCCCGAAGTTATCACTAATGCAAACGCCAACTCACCCCAAAGAGTATTATTTTAATATTTTTAGATGTTTCACTGAGTAAAATCGTTGTCATTTCGGGTTAAATATTTCCGAATCAATTCATGACCAATAATTCCTGACGCTCAAGGAACAGACATACACTGACAGAAAACACATCACAAAGTGCCGCTTTGGGTTGTTGTACGTCTCTTACTTGTGGGCCGGGAACCATTTGGTATGTGTCACTAACTAGCCCATCAGTTGGTCCTGAACCAATTCATGGTAAAGCAGAAACGAAACTAGATCTATCGAGGCGTGGAAATTGGCGGCATATATTTGCTTTAAAGACTCTGCAGAAAAATAACGCAGTTTAGCCAATAACTGCTATTTCGTCATAGCGCCGTGACTGTGAGATTTAAGGCACCCTATGAAGAAGCCGAATAAGGATATTCCAACTAATCTTACCTGCGCTGCACAGCACTTGCGTAATGTGGTTTGCAGGTCACTAGACTGGGAAGCTTCGGGATTTGCGGGTCGCGGGAGCCGCTTTATAGCCCGTATTGAGGACACTTGGCCTTGTGGTAAGTGGTTCACCGCTGCACGAGGCCCTGATCTCGTTTGTTCCATCTAGGTTACAAAAGTAAATGCAAAAACGAGTTGTTGAATATTGCCTTCATTCAGCTGAGGGTGCTCGAAGCAAACGTAGAAAAATTCGGCTTGAGTGGCTTCAGAACACATGACGGAAACACAGAAACACATGACGGAGAAAGGAAGGGTTTGTGTCTATTCCCGTGCTGACGACCCTATATCTATGTACCAACCAGCTCAGGGTTTACGGGGGTTTAACGTCCCAAAGCAACTCAGGCTATGAGGGACGCCGGAGTGAAGGACTCCTGAAAGTTCGACCGCCTGGGGCTCTTTAACGTGCACTGACCTTGCACTGTACACGGGCCTCTAGAATTTTGCCTCAATCGATATTCCATCGGCGCGGCGGGGCCGAGCCCGCGTCTTTTGGGTCAGCAGCCGAGCGCCATAACCACTGAGCCACCGCGGCGGCCCAAACAGATCAGATACAACCAGTTTTGCAGAAAAAGTCATAAGGGCGCGAATCAACTCTACGGTTCTTGGGACATCAATTTTAATTCTTTGGCAAGTTTGGAATATTGTAAGGTACTGTTGTGAAACTAATAAAGTTAATGGTTCATTTTTCTGATGCACAGCTGATGCTTTGAAAGTTTGCCATCGCTCGCATCAAACAATTAAGACTGCCATAAAACCCCAATGGGTTACGCTTTTGACGATATCAAAAGCGTTAATAGGCATCAAAACCCAAACCTACCGAAAAGACAACTGCGGATATATGGATCCTTATCGTGGGTTCTTACGATACATATAAAAAATTGCGTTCATAAAGAATTTCCTGTTGATATATGCGCTTGTATAGAATTTCTTGGTGTGATTACCGCGAAAAAGCGTGAGGACATTGCAGATTTATTATGAGCGATGCACTGTGTAAACAACTGCGCAAGGCACGATATAAACGATTTATTGCAGAGAATCAGGCGTGATTATAGCAGTTTCTTACTGGCACTTGTGTTGGCTTTCTTGTGTATCCCGAAACACGCCTGAGTTCGGAACGAATTTTTGACCAGACCTCGTGCGTAAAATATTTTCTTCCCCTCTTTAGCCGAATAAGACAAAACTCGCAAAAATTAACAAACCTGAAGCTAACCTTACCGCTCACACTTTCGAAATATTTCTGCATACTAATATCTGGAAGGTAGAGAATAAAGTTTTTTCTGATCTGGAAGGTAGAGAGGTAAAAGCGGGCAGGGTGTGTTGCCTGCCTCGAATTTCAGCGTCTTTAAAGGGGACACTTCCCCCACCTCATAGGATATTAGACACACCAGATGCCGTATGTTGGCGGCAGATGCAGACGAACACATTTACAAAGCTCCATAGACGAAATCTCATACATCCAACAGTATACTCCGACACCTTTCCCTGGTGCCAGGCCCGCCGTACACTGTTCTATATTTCGGGAGGATGTGGGACCAGACCGAAGAATCTGCAGACATAAAACACGTCTTTTGAGCGATGGGAGGCGCTGCTGATCAGCGATAACCTGGAGGACCAACGGGCTCTTATACGACAGGTCCGCAAGGCAGCTCAAGCCAGTGGAGCCCTAGAATGAGGGCCTCACCCATAAGCTCGAACAATTCTTGTTTTTTTTAGTTCTTCCTCTTCCTCTGAATATTTGCAAATCGCGAAACTTACAGATATTGCAACGTGGAAGCGATTACATTCAGACACCGAACCAGGTATACACAGATGAAATGCGGATGTTTATTAAACTTGCGCAACAAAGTGCTCATGGTGCTAGAGGGAAGGGGTGTGGGGTTTTAATAGGGGAATAAATACGTGCTCCCCGTTTAAACGCGGATAGCACATTTCAAAACAGCCGAACCCCACGCCATCATCGCGTACGTTACCAAGCGCACGCCGACAACGGCGGCCCTTGCTCTGGGGAAAACAAAGGAAAGACACTGTGGCTGACACAAACAGGCATTTATTGCTACAACAACAATAACGCCAGCTAGCAACAAAATAAGCTAATGAATCGAGGTCGTCCGACTCACCAGCACGGTTACGAGCGAATGTTCGCATAAGCTAGGGCAGGGGTAATACTCCCTGGCCGGACGGGACGAGAACGTTCTCCCCCATGAGGCCTCACCCCACTGACTAAGAGCGCAGCGTCGCGCCGAAACGTCAGCGCCCACCCAGTTCTCCAGCCGAAGCGAGAGTCGTCTCCCCCGCGCGCGCTGCAATCACGCCGTCCGTTAATTAACTAGAGAGGGTGCATCATGAGGAAGCAAACACTAAAGGAGACTAGTCGGGCGAGGTTCCCACAGGGGGGCAAGGTTCCACATAACGTACTCATCAGGTGGCACCAGATGAGTGGCGACTAGTATTAAGAATCGTAAATTCTGGCATGCGTGGCCGCAACTCATCGTGAGCTCGGTAAATTTGTACTATATTACACCTCCCTAGGTGCGGTACGAGAACATGATAAAGCCACTTTCTGCAATAAATCAACAGAAAATATCTCAAAATTATGCATTAATTAGATCGCCTTAGCGCAATTATATAGCTGATTCTTTTTTCTCAGCATCATCCGTAGAAGCGGCCTTAGGCTTGCTGCTGTGTTGGATACCTAGATAACTTTCATCAGCTGGCTTTATCGACATGCAGAAAAATCTCGCACACAAGTGTTTTATCATTTCACCACCATAGGAATATGGCAGCCGATTTTGGAATTGAGCCTTCGGCCTCGTTCTCAGTAGTAGAGCGCAAAAACTGACAAAATTAAGTTTTATATTCTGAGCGCACATGAATATAAAATATTTTTTGTGGATTTTGCTTAGCAAGTTTTCTTATTAACTGAGGCTGGAGAGTGGTCGGTAAGGGGGGATTCGAGCGCACGTGACATAACATGGTCTGTGTCGCATAAAATGTTATCTAACCTCCTATCAGATCTTAATATTAGCCGGAACGGCTCTAATGTTGTGTTTTTTTTTTTGCGGTATAAAGAATCCAGTAAGTGTACATACTCAATGTGCTATTCGTTTGTAACATCAACTGTAATGTAACCAGTTATTAAAACCAGACTATTCTATTCTTAACAATAGACGTAAGCAGACTATCCATCTCATCAAGAAACATAGTAAACTAGAGTTTGGTGGTAATAAATTTCTTCGATTGTATTATTTGACTGCAGCTTAATAAAAATAATAAAAGTCCAACTTGTTTTTATTATTAAATATGTAATTATACTGAATTAAAGGTATAATGCAATTATCAAAGCTACACGTCCACCTCATGAAGAGGTATCCCTAAGGCTGGAAGCAAAGTTACATTCAGGGATAGCAAAAAGGCCCGCTTTAGCAGCCACGTTTCAGAGAGGGAAATGACGCGAATTTAAAACTATGTTGAAATAACCGAAAAAAAATCCTATTTTTTGGATGCTGTGGATAGTGAATAATGGATAAACTTGGTGGTCTGTTTAATTCACCATTAACTTTATTTATAGAGAAAACTTTTGCAGTACAGAGGATACTACACCTTTTGGCACCATACCTTAAGGTTATTTAACCTTAGTCACGTCTTCAAATATTTTGTGAAGCACCTTAACCTTAACTACGGCGTCCCTGATAGCCTGAGTCGCTTTCGTACGTTAAGCCCCCATAAACCATAAACCCTAAACCTTGGACTTTTTAGCGTTTCTCATCAATATCTTCCCCTGCGATACCCAGGCGAACTTCCAGTTCTTCGCCCCATTTCGCCGGATACCTTTACAACTATATTTTATGTTTTGTGCACAACTGCACATGTATATAAACTGACCCATCCATACCGAAGACCTAAAGGCATTTGGTCAGCTTCTATTTCTTAGCTTTAAGGATTGCACTTTTTTTATATGAATTTCACGACATTTTTAGGCTCATCTTTGTCGTTAGTCGGAGTCGGCTTTAGGCATAGGACTTATAAGTCTTAAGTTTTAATTCCTTCTTTTCGAGTGTCAGCTATCATTAACACCATGGCCCGCAGTGATTGATGTGGCGCTGATGACAGCCCTTTTCTCTCAAGGTTGTTTCTTCGACTGTACTGTTTTAGATTTATCAGCTCTTCCCTCACGTCATTTTTAGGTTGCGTAAACTCCCATTTTAACCCAAATTACGGCAAAGCTGAAACGAAGCTTAATCTACAAAAGCGTGACTATTCACTTCATAGGTTTGATTTAGGACACTGCAGAATTACACATAACGCATTTAGATGAATAACTCTAATTTTGTTATCGTGCCGTGACTGCGGGCGCTAAGGCCGTACTTTGAAGAAGCCCAACAGGCATAATAGAACCAGTTTAAACACCACTGTGCAGCTCTTGCCCAAATGGGGTTATCCAGTCAAAAGTGTGTCAAGCTCCTTGAATTACGGATTGCTGGCAGAGCTTCAAAGCCCATATTGAGGGCGCTTGGAATTGCTATTAGTTCTTTGAAGTCGTAGAAGGCCCTGAGCTCTTTTTTGCATTTAGGTTAGCAAAAATATAAGCCAAACTAAGTGAAAATGTGAAAACAGTTTTTCCTTCTTAACTTGATTAAGCCGAGATGGGACGAAGTGAGCACATAAAGAGTTATAGGGGAAGAAAAATTATCATGATCAAGCCTGAAGCGCTGCAAGTTTATCACGAGCGACATAATCGGTTAACAGCTATTATGAGGACCTACATAAATATTCTACTCCAGAGCACCTCTCGTGGTCAAAGCATTTTCATGCAGGCGCTGCTTTTTCTTTGCCCATATGTCCCGCAGAGCGCCAGGGGGCCAGCAATAGGCCGCCAGCGTTCATTCGGTTCATTGAGCCCGGTACTTCTGCCGACAGCAACGAAAATTAACTTTCTCGGGAAAAGCAGGGCAGCGAACAGAAGTGAAAAGCGTAGAAATACTGTTGTCAAGACGCCCTAAGTGGCGAATCAAAGGCAAGTGAAGGGATAATTTCGGTACCGAAATTCTCCTCACTTCGCGCAGAATACGCACTGCTTCTTTATTTGTATGCGAGCGCGATGCAGATAATAATATCCTGACTATTTTGCTGTCCCCTCTCGTCACAGCTAGCTGAATATTTTCTACTCAGCACATAACAAGCTTCAGAATCAAAACTACTGCAGAATGCTACCAAAAAGTTAGCGGCCACAAACCCAGCGCATGAAAAAGCGCTTTGACTGGAGGCCATTCCATCGAGGCTCAGACTGACTGATGGCAGAAACTCCGAGGTTGTTACCTGTGGTAATGAATCAAGACGGTACATGAATGAGACACATGTGGCGCAAGCGCATATTGGTTCGTCTATTATGGACTCGGTTAAAACTTTAGTCTGTCAGACCACGATCTACGGTGGATCTTTCAAGCCGAACATAGCACAACATACGTCTGCTTGCCAACGATGATATTAAAACCGGTCAGAATTCAGCGCTCGCCGCGAAAAACGTGATCACTCTCCAGAAATCACCGCAAGATTCGCTACAATTCAGGAATAGCAATATATTCTCAAGTGGCGAGTTACGCATGGACCTTCATTAACATGCCATCTTGGCCAACGTAGTCAGACATTGGAGCGCCGCCCGAAGTTTGCTCGCGAATAGCACATTGCAAGTAGTCGTCCTCTGGCTTTCAGTTAGTCAACGGCATGAAAACTTGCGCGCAAACATGCCGAAGTGCTTGATTCTGTCCTACCTGAAACATCTTCTCCGGGTTCGTTTAGACTATATTGTGGCATTCTTTGACTAAATTAGCCTCTCCGGCTACTCTGAAATGAATAAAGTAATTTTTCTTTGTGCTGAAATGAGCGAAGAAGTTTTGTGTAGTTATATTTTTATAACACCTGCTACAAAGATGTCCACTTTTACTATGTGATTGGTACTAACGGCTCCTTTTCAGATTGAGCTCGGTAGAGTATTCTTTCCCACAGAAAAAGGTTTTGATGCCTGATACAGTTCGATTCATGAAAAATCTTTCATCTGACAATGCACGCTTCTCATTTTCTGCTGGTGAAGCAATCAACAAGCGTGTGCTGTCCTTTCTTTCATTATTTGTTTTTGAGGAAGCGAAGTGCCCGGCTTTAAATAGTAAGTATGGGCATCCTTGAGCTACAAGCGCCAGGTCGCACGTGTTGTA
Organism: Amblyomma americanum; assembly: GCA_030143305.2. Taxonomy (NCBI): domain Eukaryota; kingdom Metazoa; phylum Arthropoda; class Arachnida; order Ixodida; family Ixodidae; genus Amblyomma; species Amblyomma americanum. Next base: position 99,972 of record JARKHS020026097.1, on the reverse strand, counting down.
GGTAAAGAGAGCAGCAGCGGTCGCACGTGGTAGGGAGAAAATGGGAAAAGTGAGGCAAGTACAACATGGGCTGGCAAAGTTCTTTCTTCCTTTCACAAAAGTCGCTACTAGCACACAATATCCTGGATTATTTTGTACGATTAAATTGTCTATAAGAATCAAAGCAACATGCAGTTCAACTCCAGAAACCACAAAGTTTCTTTTCGAAAATGTACCTGTTTGGGGCCGTAATATTGACAGGTGATTACGATTACAGCACGTACGTGGATGTGAATGGCAGACAAAAGACTGCAGTTAAAATGCAACTTTTGATTGGGAATACCCACGCATGCAAACAGGAAACTCGGCAAAGGCTGTAGCAGCCGATGAGCTCGGTGGTCGTCTAAGATCAGGATTGATGTCTTTACATCGCTCCCAACGCAAACATCACTGCCACCTTTCGATTAATGCGCTAATGGTACAATGGTAATCCCGACACTATTACACCCTTACACTATCCTATATATTGTATCCCTACTGTTCTCTATGATTCACAATGGTGTTGTTCTATTTTCTTTCATCAATCCACAGTCCTAGGTGTTTGAACTTCTCAACGCATGGTATCAGAAGCTTCTGAATTGAGGCTGTTTTGGTCATGCTATGTTTAAATGCGAAAATTGTGAATTTTCTACAGTTACCTGCTAAGAGTTCGAGATAACTTTGGCTATCTGCAAAAATAATACAACGTCCAGAAAAAACTAAACAAGGAAGACCTATGGCTACTTTGTTCTGTGTCAACTATACGCTGAACTAAACCAGCTATACTCTTCTTTTCCATGCATTGCATCTTTGCTATGTAAATAATGAACAACAGTGTCGACAAGAGGCGCCGCTGTTGTAAACCACTCCCCAGGTTCACCTCCTCGGGTACTATCTAGCCCTTGCCACTTTATTTGCCCTCAGAAATGCTTGTATGTCACCCTTATAAGCTCGATTACGTCGACAGCTAGCCTTGCTTAAGCCCAGAAAGCACAATCGCATACACCTCTTTTGCCTCATAGCCATTTCTGTAGACTGCGTTTCTAGAAAACGACTGTCCTCAAAACTTCTGCCCTGTCTAGAAGCACTTTGTAGTTACCAGTAGTCCGCTTTTCTCTGTATATATTAGCAGTTCAGTTTTGATAGAAGCATTGCAAGCCAATAGACGTTGCCGCGATTTATCTGTAAGAGTGACTTCTGGGTTTCTGTCCTTTACCTTCTCTCTATTACATTTAGTCTGCTACGCAGCCAGTCTTCTAATACCTGCTTACTTTGAAAGATTCTCTCTGTAGCTTTGAGCATTTCTTTTTAACCTTGCGACCCCCACCTCAGCATTAAACTTCTTTTAAATTGCATCATGACAGTTTTCCGTATTATTAGGCATCGTTTCCAGCTCTCTCTTCCAGTCTAGGTTTCCTAAGCTGAACTTTTCGTCTGCCGTCTTTAGCGCTGCCGCATCTGGTCGCCTAGAAGTCGTTCCTCTATTTACTTTGAATTCCTTGAATTTATTGTCCGTTGCCAAATCTAAGTAGTCCAAAACCCTGTGGCTTGTCTCCTGAACTGCAGTTTTTCAGGCAAAGGCAACATCGGGCAACACAGTAAATCCAGAGAAACCTGATCGCCTCTCTCGGCAAAAATTGAAACGTCCATTTGGCGGCTGCTTCCAGCAAGAACATCAAAATACAAGTACCACTAACTTCTGAGACAATATACTAAAATACGCGCCAAATCATCCTGCCTTTGCGCCCGTGGATAATATGAATACCGGAAAAACTGTTTCAAGCTCAGTAGAGAACATCGGTTCTAGCCGAGTATCTTCATACATTCACAACGCTCGAAGCAATGGCTCAGTGGATATGACGTTCTGCCCCTGTGAAGGAGGCCTCCTGTTTTATTATAAAAGTGGCGGTCGCATATTTTTGGAGGTTAAATACAGAACGATCTGTTTACTGGGATTTCGGTGCATGCCGAAGAACCCAGATGGTCAAATGAACCAAGTGTCCTAAACTATTGGAAGCATAAAGTCGCTTCTTAGGATGTGGCTATTAAAAAAATCAGCTACACAGGTGAATTTAAAACGTTGTAATTCATTAGGGTGAAGGTACTTCCCACAGATTAACTGCAGTGAGTGGCATTATCATTTGCTCTTCCCTCACCAAGTGGAATTAATTTAGTACAAATCTACTGAGCTCCACTAGTGAGCGAAGGGTCACGATCACTCAGGCAAACATTTACGGTGTTTAATACATCTCACGATTGCGCCATGCGGTGCAATTTATCCCCCACATCCTCCTCCCACTGTTCGCAGGTTCTTTCGTTCGGTCGTTTAATTAACAGGCGGCTTCCTTCTGTGCCTACATGGCTGCGTGCCTGACTGTCGCCTCTTCTACGTGACAGTGTCTTGATGTTTGGCAATTTATATATGCACAAAAATAACACAGTAGTATGACATCTAAAGCTACGCTTGGTTTCATGCCTCCCCTTGAACGTTCCTTCTTATTCCTCTGCCGATGAGAAATAACACTTTTACGAAGGAGGTCGACCCGCCGCGGTGGCTCAGTGGTTAGGGCGCTCGGCTACTGATCCGGAGTTCCCGGGTTCGAACCCAACTGCGGCGGCTGCGTTTTTATGGAGGCAAAACGCTAAGGCGTCCTTGTGCTGTGCGACGTGAGTGCACGTTAAACATCCCCAGGTGGTCAAAATTATTCCGGAGCCCTCCACTACGGCACCTCTCTCTTCCTTTCTTCTTTCCCTCTCTCCTTTATGCCTTCCCTCACGGCGCGGTTCAGGTGTCCGCCGATATATGAGACAGATACTGCGCCATTTCCTTTCCCCAAAAGCCAATTATTATTATTATTATTACGAAGGAGGTCCGGCCAAGATGCATCTTGAACACGGGTGCGTTGCGGGAAGTACAGGCAAAGCATCGGCAGTACCGGCAACGAAATTCTATTATCACGACTGGCGCTATTTATTTCAATTTTTACAGCGTACCTTGGCACAATTATTCAACGAGTGTGATTCCTCACAGATACACAGCGCCCCAGAGCTTTCCAAAATTTCTCGGCGCCTACAACTCTTTCTACTCTTGTTTCGAGCCTCTTATGCCAGATCAAGGCAATGAGGAACAACTTCTTTTTATATTTCCGCTGATTTTGGATTCTATTTATTGTACCCTATATGTAAAAAACGAGAACAAGGCCTCGTTGTGCGGTGAACTACTTTTCACAATGCCACCTGTCCTCAATTGGAGCTATAAAACGGCACCTGCCAGATGCAATTCACGTAGCTCGCCAGTTGTTTCACCTCCTAATCACATCACGTAAGTGCTTTGCAGCTCTGGTTAAATTGGTAAGAATATGCTATTTGGACTTCTTCAGAGTGGTGCCTTTGTGGCCGCAGTTAGAGCGCGGTAACGGAGTGAAAATTATTGGCTTAAATTCTTGCGTAGTGTCTCTAAATCAAACTTATGCGACGAATAATCACCATTAGTTGGAGTTAGCTTAATTCCTCTTTTCCCATGATTTCACTTGAATATCTTAGACTCGCAGTGAGCAAAATTTTCCTTAGTGAAATATTTTTTTAAACATTTTCTCAAATTTTATGCCTTGCGCTCAGTTGGCACTGTATTTGCGAAATATGCACAGCACCTTTGAATTAAAACTGCATTTTTATGAGACTTTGAAATCAAAATGTCACTGTTTCAACTTCAGAGCCCCAGTAAACATTATTTTATTTGAGTTTACAAGTGTTTATACGTGCATATATTCGCTGAGCGTACCACCAGCAGAACTGGGTCAGCGAGATTTTCTAGCGTGCCATAAATTCCAGGCGAAGAACAGTTTCGAAAGAAAACGCAGCAACCGAAAGAAACATAAGAATGCAACGAAAAGAAAAAAAAACAGAAAATATGCGGAAAAAAACGAACAAATGCGGCGTGAATTTTTCGTGTACCCGCTTTGGTGGCTCAGTAGTTAGGGCGCTCGGCTACTGATCCGGAGCTCTCGGGTTCGAACCCGACTGCGGCGGCTGCGTTTCGATTGAGGCAAAACGCTAAGGCGCCAGTGTTCTGAGCGGTGTCAGGGCACATTAAAGATCCCCAGGTGGTCGAAATTATTACCGGAGCCCTCCACTACGGCACCTCTTTCTTCCTTTCTTCTTTCACTCTCTCCTTTATGCCTTTCCTTACGGCGCGGTTCAGGTGTCCGCCGATATATGAGACAGATACTACGCCATTTCCTTTCTCTAAAGAAACAATTATTATTATTATTTTTTAAATAGTTTCATGCATAACATCTGCGCATAATAACTGTAACCTCTCTACCTCCAGACCTGCCATCATTGAGATGACTGCAATCAAGTTGAAGCCGCTGTCGTTGCTTCGTACCGTCTTTGCCATTCTCGCATTCTCTGCAGTGGAAGCAAGCTACACCAGATCATTTTATGAGGTAACTACCATCTTGATTCTGATGTTTCATCAGGCTTATATTGACTGGGATTTAGTCTTGATCACCTGGTAAAGGTGCACGAAAAAAAAGCTGGAGGAGAGAGGACACTTAAGCTCCGTCTTAAGCGTATGACGCGATAGCGTTAATGGGTTGATGGGCATATTTGCAGAATTTGTAATTCTCGACTTTACATTCCTATGTCCCTGGGAGACCTCATGCCGTTTATGGCGCAGTGGTGCAGCGATTAAGCGATGCGCCACTGTCCGGCGATGGCAGGTGCTGCCACCGGTGGGGCTTGTGTGCCTCAGGTTGCTCTTCCTGAGCAGCCTTTTTTGGCCAATCGATAATTTAACTGCCGCCTGCCATGGTGGTCACTTTCTTCACCATCTAGCGGGCACGCTGCGATGAAGCCACAAGGTCACGTGACGTAGGTGTCTCACCTAGGTGTACCTAGTTGCCGGAAATTCCGGTTGCTCCGGCCACTCCGGCCGCGCGGCTTCAAACGGTCGCCGAGGCTGAACAATTTTTCGACATGCACTGCTTTTGGCAGCTTTTCAGCCGTTTTGATAATTTGACTCTAAGGTAAAGTATGACGCCCAAACGGCGAGAATGCATTTGTGGCAATGCTGTAATAGAAAATAGGCACATTATGGCTTTTCATTTTCAGAAGGTTGTATTTTTTCAAAGACATATTACACTAGGCTGCTTCTATTTTTTTTTTTTCGTTAGTAGCGCCTACATCTGCGTGTATACTGTCTTGTGCTTCATAGCGTGGATGTCTATATTCGAGTGCTTCCTGGGCGAGTATTTTTCCACCTCCTATCCCAAGCCTTGTCAGTTTCTAAAGAACATTCCTCTATAATTATGACGTCACCAAAATCTCTTCCTATAAAATTTGTATTGAAGGCATACATTACATCCTGCTGCATTGTAGTGGTGCCGGTAGGCCGTCTTCGGCAGCAGTTTCCCGCATAAGGGCTCTCCCTTTACAATCTAACTGACACCGTCCGCAGCGATTCGCGAAAAATGTGCGGTTCTCTCAGCTCTCGCACCGCCAAGGCACAAAATAAATCCATTCATATAAACGCATAGAAATCAAAATATCGGTGGAGATGCCCTGAGTAAAAAAATTTTGGGGTGTGCCTTTCCGCGGTGGCTTAATGTTTGTCATTTTGTTGGTTAACCAAAGGCCATGGGTGAAGCCCCGACCCCGAAATCCAAACACACTATGCGCGATGTTAGTGCCCATAAAAACCTCGAGTGGTCGAAGTTAATTTGAAACCCATTACTACGACCTCACTCACAGTGCATTTGGTTCTTCGAGACGGTAAGTCCTGCACACCACATATCCATTAAATTTTATGTTGTCGTGCAGAAAGGGTTTTGCAAAACACGTTCAGGATTCTGATTTGGTTCTTTATTTAGCAGGATTTTGAGCGATCACAACGTAAAGCAAAAGTGAATATGCAGGAAGAATAATTCTTGCAGAAACGACTGCAATCTGCATCAACCATAATATAAAAATATACCCTTCGTTCAGCTCCAAGTCCTTGAATGGAAGCTTTCCGTAAAGTTGAACCGATTTGACACCAGCAATAACGCTTTCACAAAGGACAAATTGTTTAAAATCATCAAGGCAAATACTAACCATTGGTTGCTTCTAAATATTACACTGACGGATGAAATGCTTTCGTTTAAGTTCTTTCTCTTAGCGTGCTGATACAGTGCGTCACTGCAGAGGTCTTTTAAATCGCTTCATGGGTCTTGTTTCTATGCTCATATTTTCTGCGCTGTAAGTGAGTGAGTTTTCCGCCATTTCAATAAAGGGGAGTGTCCACGAAATATTTCAATTAACTTAGCATGTCCGGGGTTTATCTCATATACGGACGCAATAGCGCACGGTCTACGAATATATTTATTTCTTATAGGGTTATTTGTTTAGATTTTTCATTATTTATTTTACTTACTGTGAGCTTGAAATCGCACCCGCCCCCGGTAGCTGATGCAGAGGGAGCCGTTGATGACGTACGAATGCTACCGGACGGCAGTAACAATTGAACCGGAGAACGCCGTGAATTTCGCCATCCTGTGGGACGGCACCAGGCCCAGGAACAACAAGGTCATCGGCACCACGTGGTATGAAACACGTGACAAGTTTGACAGCTACGTAAAGTGAGTACACGCTTGGAATATAACCGGCAAAGCAAGTGCACTAACGTTCTCGATGAGTGCGGTAAAATTCAGCGGGAATAAATAATTACAGAACCCAGAAAGAATGTTTTCTCGTTTTTTCGTTATGACAGGTTTTTGTTCTTTTGTAGTATTTTTCTGTAGTACTGTAGATTTTTCTGTAATGCTATTCTGCAGCCTTTGGTATTTTTCTACAGTAACTAAAAAAATCTGTTGTTGCAACCAAGATTTCTGATGTTATTAAAAGTTCGTGGGCGAAAGTATTACTGCAAATTTGTTCTTACGATATAAAATTTTTGTTGCGTTTCTCGAATGAAAATATTGTGCTGTAGCATACACAAACGCATCACCATCATTTCTCTGAACAGTCTAAGAACGCAGAAGCATTGCCTTGACACCCGTCAATCACTTAAGCAAGAACAATGTTGCTAACGCACCCCATATGATTTCTGTTCAGAGAAGCGGAGTGGGGTCGTTGTTTGGGATAGCAATTAGGGATAATTGAAGAAGTAAAATTGAATGTGCGCTGAACACCACTTATATTAAGCACAGGCAGCAGAGAAAATAGAGAGCGAATGCAGTTTATCTGCCCGTCAGGAGCGAACGACACTTAATTTTCGCAGTTTGAATGTCTTATCGTTTAATGCATTAGATAGGCCGTTTATTGTGCTCACACTGCACGCAAATTACACTGGCCTATAGCCCGCGCGCCTGGTCTTTTAAGCGCAGAAGTCGATTTGAGCTTTATTTTGCAAGAACTCTTCTCGCGAATCATAATGAACAAGTGCTTGTAGTTTTTGCGGCTGCCACCAGCTGCTGTACGGCGGTGAACCCCAAGAACAGTCATAACAAGTCGGGTCGAGCGCAGGAAGCATTGTATAAGTCAGGCTCTGCAGCGCGCAAGATGAATAAGTCGTCAGTATCAGCGTCTTCCCGCGTGATTTTCCCGGAGAGTTTAATTATATCTCGGCAACAAATAAAAATAATCCCATTAAGGTAGGCCGTGTTCGCTTCTCGCAGCCGACAGATGTCGCAGGTTGCTAATTTTGAGAAAAGATGGACGTGCAGTGGTAACTATTGCCAATCGTATGTACTTCCACATGCTTGGCGTTAACGCTGTTAGCTAGTAAACAAGGCATGTCTCAACTCGTGGCATCCAAACCATCGGTTATCGGTTTCTTGTAGCCACAGCAATAATGCGGGGAATTATTGTTCCAAAATTCGAAGCATTACTGACACTGCGGAAAACGAGAAGGCCGTTTTTTTTGTGTTAATAGTTTTTTTCCCTCTTCGACGCATCATGACCTGTGTTTGCACACGAACGCACTTAAAGTTCCTAATTTCCAAACACAAGGTATAGTACATGTTCTATGAGACAAATTATTCTACACTACCTTTCATAATAAACGCCAGCTTAAGTAGCTTGTCATGAGATACTATTACGATCGTAACACAATAAAACAATACCCTTTCACGACGCGCTGCTGCGGTGAGAAAACCGTTATAAAGCACGCACCCTCATTGCCACCTTGAAAACGATGTGACTAACATTTCCACAGAGCTTTAAATGACCACTTATAACCAATCAGTGTCCTGTGTCTTTAGCCACTTGATACAAATGTAAGGTGTGACAAGCGTCATCAGTTGTACCATGTGAGTGTTATGTAGTTTTAACTCAGATATCGCGCAATATTCATTTTAAAAGTCGTCGAATTCTATGCAGATCTTCACTGCGCTTTATAGTACAAAAACTCCTTCTTCATGTATTAACTAAAACCTAAATTTTGTTGTCTTGTATAGCGGAAACTTCACGACAGAGTACGACCAGAACGCGGGTGTTGGAAAACTAGTCAGCAGTGGTAAGCATTTTGCGACGCATTTTAAGCGCATTTTCTTAAGGTGATTATCTGGTTGAGGTTGATGCTGCATGGTAAAAAGGATGGTAAATATTTAATTACATATGAGCGTTATATCCTTGATGAAAAATAGCTATTGACGCAGTTGGCTATAATTTTTTTTATTTGGCTCCGTTTCATTGCTGGTTGCTAATGCAGCGCGGAGTCACTACAAAATATTAAGAACCAGTTTGGCGTTCGATGAGAAACAAAAGGAATAAGTTAGGTATGGAGCATTTGAATAAAAATATGATCAGTACGTCCCGAATTCGGCCTGGGAATTGCGGAGCTTTTTAGAAGACAATAATATATGCGTTGGTAGATAAATAACTGGAACTTCTACTTGGCTTGAAAACATTTTATGGTGTGCAACTAAACTCATAAATTTAGCTTTCATATAGTTCGTTCAGCTTTAGGACCAGCCACGCTTACGAGATCCGAAAAGAATACAATGAACTGTTGCACTCATGCATGAAGTTGCCGCCTGTCTGCACAGTTTTTATGTGTTTATATCTCTTCAGTGCTCTCTTATCACATCGTATAGCGACAAGTGCAATTTGATGGCTGAATATATTTAACTGAACCAAGAACGAATATGTACGTCGCAGGCTTAATTGGCGGGCGGTAGGACGGCTATACTCACACGTGGCCTTATATACAGCAGCAAAGTTTCATTCTTTGCCGATACTTCGCGCACAGCGGTGGACATACTCATGCTGATGCCAATTTCTTCTCAAGCCGCCACGGTAGCCCAGTGATTATGGCGTTTGGCTGCTGACTCGAAGGACGCGGGTTCCATCCCTGCCGCGGTAGTCGACTTTCGATGGAGGCGAAATGCCAGAGGCCCGTGTACTGTGCGATGTCATTGCGCGCTAAAGAACAGCAGGTGGTCGAAATTTCCGGAGCCATTCACTACGGCGTCCCTCATAGCCTGAGTCCCTTCGGGTTGTTAAACCCCCATGAAAGCTATTTCTTCACAGAAATTTATTGGCAACGTTAAGGATTTCATGGGGCCATTAATCTGCAAAAAAATGCGGAAAATATTTCATCGTAATTGTACAATAGTAGTATTATATAGAGGGTTTGATATAATAGCAAGGAAGATAAAATTAGGAAAATAGGAAGGCAACAACGAAAAATATGAAATGCTAGTTCATTGAATGCTTATTTGAGGGCGAGTCAAATGAAACTAAACCAACCCACACCGCGCAATAATGGCTTGGTCCATTATCTCCGAGGCATGCGGGTATCACACAGGCATCCCTTAATTACGAAAGTGACATGCGGGTGTGGAGATGAATGTTCTTTAATGCTCTCGTACGCTGGGTTGAACAAGGTTGCGTGACAAAGTAGACGCTCCAAAAGTTGCACAGCGTAGTGTCGTGAGGTGTTTGACAGCTGAAGGTGTTTTCCAACGAGAAATTAGTCGCCGTATGGCTGCCGTGTGCGGTGAGCATTGTATTTCATTGGCCACTGTGAAGCTTTGGAATAAACGGTTCAAAGAAGAACCTGAAAGTTGCAAAGACGATTCAATACGGGGCCAATTCCACCGTGCAATCAGCCCTAACACAACTGCAAAGGTTGATGAGCTGATTAGCCTCATTTACTCCGGAAAGGTTCTGTTGACCTTTTGTTTCGATTGCCAGGGACTGGTACTGATCGAATTTCGTAAACCTGGAGAGATTATCAATCGTTTAGGATATTGTTAAACGCTGTATCGGCTGCGTGTCGCAATCAAGGACTAACGACGTGGAAAATTGAGAAACGGGGCCATCTTGCTCCACGACAATGACCGTCCCCACGTCACTGATGTGGCCAGCAGAAAACTGTCAAAATTCAAGTGGGAAACGCTGCAACATCCGCCATACAGCCCAGAACTTCCACATTTCCGGCCAACTGAAAAATCGGATCAAGGGAACCAGATTCATGACGAATGATGATGTGAGAGAGTTAGTTACAGACTTTTTGAAGCGGCAGACCAGGGAGTTTTATGAGATGAGAACCACGCGACTAGTTAGTCAGTGGGCAAATTTCTAAATGCTCATGGAGAGTACTTTTAAGGAAAGTACCCCGTTTGTTTATTCGCATTGGCTCACTTTCATTTGACTCGCCCTCGTAGAAAGGTTCATCGTGGTATTTATTTGACGGAATTAATTGTTCTACATTGCAGACCTGCAAGAAAACGTGGAAATTGTGTTGCCACCATACAACGGTGAAGCTTATTACATGAAGCTAAGTAAGTAAATCTGATAACTGTCCACTTGAATAGTAACCCATGGGAATATACTTTTCTTGCCTACTACGAAATACGAGTAATTGTGCACAGATGAGCACACAGTCTGTACCCAATACACAGACTGCGCAAATTGGTTTCGGCCTAACCGAGCTGAATAAAGAAGTTCATAGAATCACGTGGGCTGCAAGAATGCACAAATGAAGAGTGAGAATATCTTAACGTGCAATTTCTCCGTACCGATGTGTAACTTATCTAAGAGCCATGTTAAATATTGGCTTTCAAGCATGATCAGTGTGCAGACAAGAGTTCTCCATTTATTTAGTTCCTGATAATGAAGTCACATATTAGTCCTTATCTTGCTGTATTCTATATACAGGCGAATTTAGTGCACCAGGCAACAAACAGATCAGGACCATGAAAATAAATCCATCCTCTTTCAAGTGCATTCTATTTTATTCGTTTCGAATTGTGCACTCCGCTCAAATTGCTTTACGCCGCCCTATCGCTGAAACACTTCGGTGGCTGTGGAGGAGAAAAATAATGAATAGAAAGACATGAGGTGGCGCAATGTAAGGGTGATTTCATTTTGATTACTTTCCGCATACCGTGAAAGACCCATGAAACGTCACCTCAGCGTTGTCGCTAGAATGAGCCAGTGCATACGATGCACGATAAAAATGGAGCTTAATTTACGGAAAGGCATTCTTGTTTATCGACCACCATCATGCTTAGAAACATAGGGGTGCTCGTGGACAGCGGAGGCGGCCATGGTATCGTCTGCGGCATTGACTGCAAAGGTGCGCGGTAACCTATCATATAATTTGAGAACTGCCCTTTACATAGGACTGTCTAGGCCCTCTATTTTGAACGACTGCTTAGGAGAGCAAATGAATGGCACACGGCAGAATGTCGAACTGCACGATAGGCTTGTGTGATTCCGAGAAGCACCTATATTATTCAGCGCCGAGATATTGTGTGAGGTAATCCGGTTTCACAACACGCATTTATGCTGCTACACATTTATCCTGATGTTTTAAAATACCATCACCATTGAAATCCGCCGGGTTCGATCCCGGCCGCGGCGGTCGAATTTCGATGGAGGCAAAATTCTAGAGGCCTGTGTACTGTGCAATGTCAGTGCACGTTCAAGAACCTCGGCTGGTCCAAATTATTGGAGCTCTTCACTACGGCGTCCCTCATAGCCTGAGTCGCTTTGGGACGTTAAACCCCCATAAACCATAAACTATCAGTCCGCTAGGAAGTGAGAGAACTACTTCCGCTACTTCTGTTTACACGAATTTCTTTCGGTCCTACCCCTCTCTGTTGGCACCACCCGGCGACAGCAGCGACGAAGTATCTTTCTTCCGTGACATATCGGTTTTCGTCAGTATACCTGCCCAGATCCTGAGTATCTCATACATTGAATAATGTTATTATGGTAGTAGTTTCGACTGCTGTGTAGTGAAACTATCAGCTGCATACGTTGGTAAAAACACTGTTCTATTGACGCTGTGCAGACCTTATAGTTGGAGAGTCTACGGCAGTGCACCTGGAACTCGACGTACCTTGACAGAGGCTAACATGTTTTCGACCTTTTTTTCTTATTCTTTGAGTGATGCCACAGCATGACTCGCAAATCATGTGTGCCGGTTTTTACTCTTCCAGCAATCACGTCTCAGAGAAACCGCGTGGTGTACAAGATTTATGACACTTCTGGGCTGTGCATCAATGCAGCCACGCTACTCTTCAAAACGTGCTACGACTACCGCGACAACGAATGCGGGTCCTGCTACAAAGGCTGCAAGGACGAGAAGAGCAAGAAAGACGAGAAAGACAAGAAAGATGACAAAGACAAGAAAGACGAGAAAGAGAAGAAAGACGACAAAGACAAGAAAGACGAGAAGATATCGGGATGCAAACCTCGGCGGGACCTGGGCTGCGCCCAGATGCAGTTCACCCGTTTCCCGCAAGCCGAACCGTTCCCTGTGTGCGCGCGCTACAAGTCCTGCATTTAAAGGCACAGCAGTGTCTTTCTGAGCAGTCTGTAACCTTATTACAGAGAATAACGTGTGGTACGACGCTTAGGCACTTCTCATGCTATTAAAATTTCATTCGCACATAAAAGTGTTTTCAGTTCGAAGAGATGTAGCACCATTTTTGACGGACAGACACAAGAAAATAGATCCTATGTGTTCATGTGTGTCGTGTCGGAATTTTTGTCTTTCCTTCAAAGATAGCGCTCAATTTCCGCTCATGGGAAACATGCTTGACTAACTTTGGGTTATATAAGCCTCCGAGGTGTAAGTCCCGTCAGGAGGCATGCTTTGTATGCCTTCGTTAGCCTCTCTTCGTGAGTATATTGTAAAATGGGCCCAAATAAACAGGGTTCTGCTACTAACTAGGTTCACAGCGTGTTCTTCAGAGTGTTTTCAAAGGCACTTCGTTAGCGAGTTGCGGAATTACTAGGCCACAGCAGGAGGGAAGGCGCTTTGCCGTGGATCGTAAGCGTGTCGTGAGTCGTGTGGTTGTTTCTTTGAAGCACGGAGGCCATCCGTCGCAGCCAGACATTTTAGAGCAGATAGACACCACCGTGTGGAGAAGGGCGTCTAATTCAACGAAGAGCCGAAGGCACGCGGCAAATGCATCCGCTCACGTGTTCTTGGTCATATCTGTGCTTCCTGTATGTGCGGATGCGAAGACTGACAGACAAGGCTATATAAGAAGGCGTTGAGACGCGCTTGTCTCAGAATGCTTTTTTAATAATATTTATTGGGAAGTGATATATTCGTAAAATGAGTTACTGCAGGGTGGAAAGTATACCGACTATAAAAGATGCAAAAACGCAATACAAAAGTGAGTAGACTTACGGAGTCATACAAGAAACAACTAGTGCCGAAAAATGTACAATTTTACTAGCCAAAAATAATCAAAGCTATAATTTACTAGCACACAATACATAAACACCACTGATGTATTTGTATGTGGACTGACGTCGAAGAGACAGATTAAAAATCTTCCAGTTTCCTATGCAACATACAGTTTGAAATTGCTCGTTTCTCATTTAAACAGGAGCATATTAAGAATAACGTCTTGTTTAATTATGTCATTATTTAATTAGTTCTTATTATTGCTGCGCGAGCAAAAAAAAAAGAGTACTTGATTGAACTTCCCGACATGCAAACTGAACAGACTGAGGGCATATCAGCTTCTTGTAGCTTAGCGAAACGGAGCGGCGGTATGCAGCCAGCTGTCAAAAATTTCATCGGCCTAAATTTAAACTGGAAGTTCGAGCGACAGACTTTATTTGTCTCAAATTCGCTTTATTTCTGCTTTAGAAGTGAGATCGAAAAAATATATTCCGTATTTCTTGAAAATAAGCCTAACCGTCTTGTTTCCCACTGCATGAAGGTTTCTGCCTGTGCATGGGGCCCAGATGACAACACTATAATCTAGGTTGGCTGAAATAAAGATTTCAGTGCGAGTAGTCTTGTTCTACTAGAAGGATACCTAAGTGTTCTTTGAGAATACTTGCCATGACGTTGTTGATATATTTAAAATATGACGGCCGCAACGAATGTCATCACCATATTGAAAACCAAGGTGCTGGTATTCACTACCGCCTGTCAGTACATTTTCATTCATGGTATACTCAAAGGTGAGGCATTGCCTTTTGTTAGTCACAGATATTACTACACTTTCCGAATAGTTTAAAGTAATCTTCGATGTGCTGCACCATGGCATCAATAGATCAATTTCCATGATATGTTTACCGTAATCGTTTATGGAATTCGCAATAGAGTAGAATATGTAATTGTTAGCATAAAGTTTTATTTTCAGATTACGTTCATGAGCAGTGCCATTTCTAGAAACTAACAACAGTAGAGCGCCCATCTCAAAGCCCCGCAGAACGTCCGAAAGAACAGATAATATTTTAAACTGGTGCGAATATTCGTAGGAAAAAAAAACGAATTTTCATGCGAAAGGGTCGAGTGTTAGCTGCGGCGCTATAAATCAATAACAGACGGACCACTGCTCTCAATGGCCATCATGTGATTTGCACAAAAGAGTGGGCCACGGCCTCCGATATCACGCGTGAAGGAAGTGTTGCTCTGGTTCTGTGTGCAAAGCGGGCCGAAGGACACCGAACCTTTGAACTGACAACAAAGCCGTCATCCTCGCGGCAGCCCAACGCCGACTCCAGACAGTGGCAGCGTTTAGGGAAGGAAGGGGCCCATCCTCATCTCGCCGGCATTTTGGCGTTGCACGCACATAGGGGCAGGACTGCGTCAGCAGGACAGCGCGTGGGAAAACAAAGGCCCCCACCTTCCTTGTAGTGAGAACGGCGGCGGCAGGGAGAGAAAGTCACCTTTTCCCACCAGTCGCTGCAGATAGAAGACGATGACATCTTCGCAGGCGGTGACCTAAATGTGCTAGGCACAGAACAGCCTTTAATAAGGGCAGTTGTTTTATTTAAACCTTTCTGAGTGATCTCATGCTGTCATTAATTAGTTTTCCGCAAACTGTGAAGAGGCTGCTTTCTCCGCACCATAAGCCGCCATGTTTTGAACGTGTTGGCTTCAAAGCAAGCAGCGCTCGCTCTACGTTTACATTGGTTTGGCGGGAATGGCTGCAGGTGAGATTCACAAGCCGACAAAATCTGGCAGGCGATCACTTCTATATTGGTTGTCTAAAACATCCCATTAAAATTGGATAAAAACACATTTTGAACTAATACACGAATACACTAATACACACGGGGCACTTCGGATTCAAGACAGCGGCACCCCCCACATACGCTTCCCATTAGGACGGAGGCTTTCTTTCGCTTTCATTCTTCGTTTCTTTCTATTTCTTTTTTCTTTTCGACACCTGTGCATCGTATTGCGCGCGGCGCCTTAAGAGCTGCTTAGTTTGCCACGTGGACGCCGCGGCGCGAAACACACAAGCTAACCAGTTGACTCGGAGAAATCTGCACGTGCGAACGTTCGAGGGGGTCAGCCAGGGATGTGGTCGGCAAGCGGACACTAGGCGGGGATCTGACGCGTAGGGCGTGGTGACCGCAACCCTGAAGACGCGTGGCCCAAGATCACCGGTATCTGACACACCATACCGGCCTCGTGGGGAGAAACTCCAGCCCGACGCTCCCTGCAACAGGACCTTACCACTACGCAACTAAGCCACCATTTCTCCCAACTCTCTCGAACAATTTTCTCTCGTTCTCTATCGAAACCTCTTTCGAACACTCTGTCTCGTCGCTCGCTGTATTTTTGGTCTTATTCTTTTTTGTAGTATCTTTTTTTCGAAGCTTGGAAAAAATCCACCTTGGCGCAAATAAATTTTCACAGACAAAAGAGGCAAGGAGACAACGGACAGGCGCCATTTTTTTTATTGAAGCAGTTCCTTGCTAGTAGGGGGAAAGTAACCCCAGCATAAATGGTCCTCCCGGAACGCTAAGCTTAGGTCTAAAGATTACATTTTTTTCTTCCTTGGTACTTCATGCGTAAAAACTAGACCACGGCCTTTGAGGTTAAAACACTTAAAATCCTGGACACATTAGCTTCAAAAGAGTTCTCAAAACCAGTGGATAAAAGGATAAGAAAATCGTCAACGTATCTAAAAATATTAAAAACAGGTCCTCCTAAAAAAACTTTGCAAGTTCCTTGTCCAAAGAATCTAAAAAAAGTTCACATAAGATAGGGGCAACACATGAACCAATACATATAAGTTTTCTCTGTAAGTGGAGTTGGTGATTAAAAACGATAAAAGTGACCTTTAGATATTGCTCCAATAAATTCAAAAAATGTTCCACAAGCATACCGGCAGCATATCGAAAGGCCATTCCACCTGTACTTTCAACACACGACATAACAGACACCAGCAGCTCAGCATGCGGGACGGAATAAAACAAATCCTTTATGTCTACCGAAAACGCGAATATAATTTTTGGATATGTTTTAAAATAACGAGCAACCTCCAGTGAGTTCTTTACCCGAAAATGGTCGTTGAGTTTAAGAAAGTTAAGCTTCCTTTGCAAGAAACGGCTAACATTATGCTGCCAGCAATCATTTTCGCTCACTTTAGTCCGGAACGGTATGCCAGGTTTGTGGGTTTTAGCAGTAAAGAAAACTGAGAGTTCCGTTTACTTTTCGCTATGTCATTGGCCAACTTCGAAAGTTGCAGGTCCCTACAAAAGTTGATGAATTTAGTTTTAAGTCTCATAGCCGCCTTTTTAATGGCAATAAAATTCTTGTCTACTGCTTGCAATGTTTTTTCATTGTAAAGGCCTTTTTTCATAACCACAAACCTGTCATCTTTGTCTGACTGAAGGAGACACAGCTCATTCCTTTTAAAAAAGGACGTAACATGACTGACATCACGTTCCCGTCTACTGGTTGCACCAAGGTGGATTTTTTCCAAGCTTCAAAAAATACTAAACCAACTAGCCCAGCAACATGCCTTACTGAGTTATAGTATCTCTTTATTCACGTAGCACTGTTTCATAGTTATTACTTTTGTGTTCATTTCCTTACATCAACGCGTAGGTTGGGATCGCAGTTGTGTTCTTGTTGATTGTCTCGCGCCTGGCCAACTGACGGTACTTTTTTAACTTGCTCTTGTAATAATTCGTTGTTGATCCTTAGCAGAAGTAAAGTGTTTGTTACCGGACTTGTCTACGCCTCATGCCTCCGGTCAACGGCTAATCAGGCGTGGCCCCTATCGCCAGTCAGCAGTCCGAATCTTTTCTTTTACACGCGGGGTGGTTTTGCGGCGTTTTGCACTCTCCAAAATTACGGAGAGTGCAGTGGTGGGCAGGATTGCCAGATTAATTATGCTTTCGGCGCCAATAAACCGTCTAGCTACTGACAATATCCTGACAGTGCCAGGTCATAGCAGCACAGTTAGCATGGGAAGTACTTAGAGGCGAGTCAAATGAATGTTCCATCTCGGAGGCCAAGGTTAGGAGATAGAGACTGTCGCGTCGCAAGTGCGCTCGGGCTAATTGGTCCCGACGCGGCAGGCGAGCGCTGGAAGCTCTTTTAAAGTGGGGCTGCTAGGTCTTACAATAATCACTTTTCAGATGTCATACGCATTTAGCGTTTTATTTTAGGTGATAGTTTAAAAGCCTTCTTATTTGGCCCTGCTCAGAGCGACCATATCGTGAACGCTTGCAAGAAACCTGAAACAAGAATTTCTGAACCCTGTTTCAGCGGCACCTTGTGCTCTTATGCACGTCCTAATGAACGGGTCTGGGTGAATGGACGGAAACCAGACGGACAGAATTTGTTTGCAAAGACGGCCGGAAATGTAGCTGCTAAATCCATTCCTGCATCAGAAACAGTGAGACTTTATATTATATAGAGTCGTGCAAACTTCTAATCTTGAACCATTAAATATGAAAACAAAAGTTTTCCAAGCCAGGCGCATTGCAACGAAAAACAAGAATATAAACCCACTTGTCAATTTATTCTCATCCGCAAGTAAAAATGCTGCTCAGATATGGGGCGAACACGCGATCGCGGGTGCGTCCGGAGCCTTCGTTTATTGCAGATACGTCACCTCACGATGGCGTTTGGTCCACCCTGCAAGGACGGCCAGTGGACGACGGCCGACACGATTCGGCGGACACGTGCGGTAGCGGCGCTGCCGTAGCCCGCGAAAGCGTCCTCCGTACTGCTGTCGCACACGAACTCTCCAAATGGCCTGTGAAGCGCTTTTGAAAACACTGTTATCCGCAGCTAAAATATAGGGGGTACAAAGAAGAGCTAAAGCGACCTGCCAGTCTTTATTTTGAAAAATGACGTTGCAGACGGCTGAGAAAGGCACTGCTGTGCTTTCAAGTGCAGGAGCGATAGTCGGAGCACAGAGGGAACGGTTCAGCTTGCGGGTAGCGGGTGAACTGCATCAGGGGGCAGCCCAGTATTTGGCGAGGTTTGCTTCGTGATATCCCGTCGTCTCTGCAGCCTTTGCGGCAGGAGCGGCAGCCATCGTCACATTCGTCGTAGCACGTCTTGAAGAGCAACGTGGCTGCATTCAGGCACAGCGCCGAGGTGTCGTAAATCTTGTATAGCACACGATTTTTCTGAGACACGATGGCTGCAAGAGTAAAAACCCGTGGGCTTAATTTTCCGATTTGTAGAATGGGACGACCCTAAGACAAAAAAAAAAGGTCGAAAACACTTTATCCGCTTTCTGTCGACTGTCAGGTGCACTTTCAGTCACCTTTTTTCACTGTATTTTCTTATGCAAAAATAATTTGATTGACTGATATATTGATTGATTGATTGATTGATTGATTGATTGATTGATTGATTGATTGATGATGATTGATTTATTGATTTATTTATTTATTTGTTTATTTATTTATTTATTTATTTATTGCATTTGACTTTTCTACTGTAAGGGTAACATTGCATAGAAGGAACGGTGCAAAAGAAAGAGCACGTGTGTCTTCTTTTTTTCTTGAAGTGCATCCTGTATGAATGCTATATGAATATAATGAATGTAATGGTAATAGTCAATATCGAAAAAGCTGAAAAGTTGCGTTGGTATTAGCAATAATACCACAATGCACGTTATGTTCCGTGTTTATTGTCCATCCTCTCCAGTCGCACATTATACCGACAGCTATAGAACGGGACAATGCATGAGTCACAAGCGGACTGAAGTAGGTTTTGAGAGTGTAGTGCCATCTCTAAAGAGCGAGACCTCGGCGTACTGAAATGCATCATGAGGATGAGGAAGAAAACCAAAATTCATTCATATAAATGTAGAATCGCCCTTCTATTCCACCACTTAATTTTTTTCTATTGCATTTTTTTTGGTCCACCTGAACTGCTGACCTATCTCATCGATAGCGTCGCTCTGGCGCTGCTTGAGCTAAGTACAAAATGGGAAAACGATAAAATTAGATGGAATTGGAAGTGGATAATTGTATTGTCGCTGCACTTGTGAGTTTTTTGTTTCGTTTGCGAAATGTGCATTCTCAGCAGTGCAAATCAAAAACGTGCTTGTCTGCAGGCTGACGAAGCTTGAAAGCAAGTATTCAGCGTGTTTATTTCACTTGTGATATGTTAACAAATGGGCACGGAGCAGTTTTGTATTAAATTAGGTAACTGTAGAGAAAGGGTAAGCAAATGCTTACTTCGCACTCGAAAAGTGAACAAGGGAGGGAAAAGCCTCATGGGGCTCAACAGAAAGGAAAGGGGGTTGTTGAGCGTGGAGAGGTAGCGAACTTAGGCTTGAAAGGCTATCTCTCCACGCTTCACACATCAGCATTCCTTTCTGCTGAGCTGGCCTCTTTTTCATATTTTTGCTGGTCAGCCGGTTAATCCTCTTAAGCAGCCATCATGCCTGGACAAGATTCACGCCCCCCATCCTAACATCCTTCCCACATCACGCCCTCCTCCTCCTCACCTGTCCTTCCTCGTCGGAGTGAAGACTGTGTTTAAACCAGGCCAATGATGAACACTTTGACCGGACGAAGGCAAGTCCACTTGCCGAAACGTTGGCAAGCACCCTGAGGCTTTCCCCTGCCTTATTCACTTTTTCAATAGTAAATCAGATGACTTGCACATAAGTAGATAACTTACGCAATAAGTTACGGTTTTTTGTTAAGGTAGTTTGCTGACAAAAATCATGCAGCATATTTTGTTTTAAGCTGTCGTGACCACCACGTTAGGGTCAGCAGGTTCTAAACATCAGCTTGGCTGGTACACCGTGCAGCTCTGTCGGGCATTCTTCGGGGTAATTTTTAAAAAACTATATTAGCAATGAAAAAATTGGCTTTGATCGTAGCGTTTACCGAAACCTTACACCTGCATTTAATTCGTCCATTTTTCGTCAAAACATAGGTGAATGGAACTGTCTCCCAAATGCAATAGTCACTTCAAACATCAACAGCTTCCGGACATCTACGAGAGCCGCATCTACGAGCCTTAAATGATTTGTAATCGCACAATGTGCAATACATCCGTTATTTTGTCTAGCCTTTTCGACCGTTTTTATATATAGATGTTCACGTTGCGCATGTTAGACATTTTCGTGTGTGTGCACAAATATCAGGTGTTTCTTGCTGCAATGTTTCTTCGTTATGTTCACTGTGTTTATATGTACTGCTGTGCTTTCCGAATGAATTTTGACGCCTACATCATGGGCGCCATTTGCAATCGGGCGATTTGTACGTAGTGAAAAATAAGTTGGAAAGGTATTCTCATAGTTCACAAGGACTCTTTTTAAGGCGAAGTGTTTCCTAGAGAGCAACTATTTCCCGTTGTTAGGACAAAAACGCTTACTCCACTTGCTTGCGGCGTAGTGTCAGTGCGCGATGAAATTCGCATAATTTCTCGAGCTTTTTACTCGACAAGAAACGAAACAAAAATGGCGCGAGTGCCATATCTCATTAATAAAACAATCTATTATAAAATTTACTTACTCAGCATCGTGTAATAGGCTTCGCCGTTACATGGTGGCAGTACAATTTCCAAGTTTATGCGGATGTCTGGAAAGTGCAACACATAATTCCTTCAAAGAAATATCACAACGAAGTATTTTTTATGTCTGTAGGTATTCAGGAGCTGGTGTTGGATTTTTCGATATATCTTGCTCCTGACACTTTCAAATGTTCTCTCTAGTTACACTAGAATGGGCTGGCGATGAGAACTTTTCCTGCATTTTTTATAGATATATGGCTCCATGTAGACCTTAGTGTTCTTATTGGTTTTGTGCTACAGATTTGGCAAAAAGATGAGTATAGCTACCAC
This sequence comes from Amblyomma americanum, assembly GCA_030143305.2. Lineage (NCBI taxonomy): Eukaryota > Metazoa > Arthropoda > Arachnida > Ixodida > Ixodidae > Amblyomma > Amblyomma americanum. The sequence goes on along the minus strand of JARKHS020026097.1, from coordinate 78,425 downwards.
TTCCCCAATATACTAGCCGAGTAGAAAACTTGCTGCTGCATCTGAGCCCTGTCAATAAGCCGCCTTTGTGCGCGACAACCAAGCCCCCGAGGTCATATACGTTCTTGATTCACTCTACTCTTTTCGGCCATCTAACTGCACTTGCACTAATAAGATCGCATTAGAAGAGGACAGAGGAGAGAAAGAAATATGCAAAGGAAACTGTGCCAACAGGTGGTAACATGGTTAATCAGCGCGGATGTTCATTGTGTGCATTTCGCACCTTGTAAGCGTGTCTAAGCTTATAACAGAAGAATTACGTTAGTGGCACTTTTATGATTTCAGTTTTATATCAATTAGCTGCTCTATATTCAAACCAACCCAAACTGTTTACATACCCGTGCATTCTTAATTCTTTGTTAAAACGCTCAACAATTGCACGCCACATTTCGTGAAGCACATGCATGCCCTCCTTCTTTCCTGAAATGCTCCATACCTAACTAATATCTTTAAATTGTTCAACGAGTGCAACAGCATTTTTTTATATTTTGTACTGACTCTTCACCACATTGGGAGCCGCAAACAAATGCAGCCAAACCTTAAAACGAAGGCATGATTTTTCAGGGAGGTATTTCGTACTTCATGTTTCATCTCTGATGTAACAGTCGCACGCATATTAATATATTAGTTTCTGCTGCTACGCATTAATGCCAGCTACATAATTCAGGCACTTGCAGCAGGCTTTCGAGGAGTTCGTACTCTTCATCGGCGCAAACACGGGGCTGTTAAGCACGATTTCTGGGGTATTACCTTGGAGGTGTTTGATGTCTACATGGTTAAGTTTTTTTTCTCAAATCCGCCGGCACGCAACCTTCTCACTTTGTTTTTTACGCGAGAAGCGATCCGATGTCTCGGTAATTATTGTCTTGTCCTGAGCAGCATTTTTCTTTTTCCTGCAAAACCGCAGTCCCGGAGTCTACCGAGAAGGCGCCAATCAAGGTCGTTCATGGCAAAGATGCTGCCACTGCCCTGTACGCAGAGCTTCCGAACAAAGCTGGCGAAGAGAGCCGTGACGTCGCCGCGTTAATATAGCGCGCACAACAGGCGGGAGAGGTCGTCCTGCTGCGCATGAAAGACCACTGCTCCGGGCGTTACATGCTACGATGACACGACGCGGAATGAATCGTGCTGATCTTGTGTGGGCGCGGAAACCAATATGCTGTCGCTGAGAAAGAACCAAAATGTAAAAGTGAAATGCTTCTCTGCGGCAATTACGGAGCGTAAATGACCATTCGACATAAGTCGAATTCGACTACAAAGTCATTTACAACGGACCGACAGCATCTCAGCGGCGCCGGCCACGCTCGAAGTAGTTCATGTCGTGTGCTAACGACGCAAGTGTCAGTATTCTTTGATTTTCATTGTCTGATGACCGTATGTTTAGTGTTATAATTATGATGGCGGTGCTAATTCAACAAGAAGGTAATGCTTCGAAGCTTTCATGTTGTTTTTTTTCTTTTCTGGAAGCCACCTGTACATGGCCTTGTCACATTTTCACGGAAGAGGTGACCGGATTTCACCGCAGTGGATGCAGCTGCGCGTAACTGTTTTTACGACGTTCAAGAGTGTAGCTGGTGCTTTATGCGCCTTATATCGAAAGTTGGTTACCATCGCTGTCAGTACTGTCTGTGATGTCATTAACCTCACCCGAAAGCAACTGTAATACCTGATATAAAAATCCACCTTCTTATCGCCGCCACCCTGTGACTACAACCTAAACCAACAGAAAGCCAGTGAACGACTACTTCGACATATGTTTTTCATTTTGATTCTGGCCGGAGGGAAAGTGGTATAAAACCATTAAAGGCTGTTCCGGTGTATTGTTTTTGGCGTATTTGAAGCGCCGGCCGCTGAGAATCTATTTTTATTTTTGCAAAGTCTCATTCGTGATATGGGAAGGGTGACAAATAATAAAAAATGTGTAACAATCCGAAACCAACAATACACATTAAAATTTCAGATTACTTGTAGACACCACGTGGTGGATTATCGAAGAAATTTACGCTTTCAGTGAATTATTGCACGCGAACTTGTTCCTGTTATGGTCTGATCGGTCTGTGGGATTGGTGGAGGGGCTGGCAGATTTCAAACTTCTTTCCCCTGCATAGGGGCCTTAACGGAATGTAACTGCTTGAAAAGCGCAGGCCAAAACATATGCTCCTAGAGAAACATTAGCGGAAACTTAAGTTGGCACTTTACTGCATTCTCGTGACAAAGACGCTACGTTAACTTAAAACGAAGTTAGTATGAGCTAGAAAAGTGCAAAAAAAAGCTATCGCACAGGCGGTAATTTTCGCAAGCGAACTGCGATAACGCCAAGAGAGATTTTTGCACGTAAGTCGCTGAGGCTAGGCTACACATCTAATAATTGACTTTCAAACTGGAATCATTGAGTCATTTTCACTTTTAACGTCATCAATTTGATTGCTGTGGCCAGGAAATCAACCAGTTGTGCAGGTACTGTGCACTGCATTCGAGTTTTATTTTGGGCGCCCGGCACAGAATCCAATCGACAAAGTTAGCTCGTTGTCTGGCAACAGCCCCCAACGATTTATCTATAGGTGGCTCAGTGAGGCCAGCGAAGCTAAAGCATGTTTACTGCGTTGATAGTGAGCCTAGAGGAATATAAAACCTCTCTAGGGAATATAATAAAATCTCTAGGGGAATATTACAGCGTTAGTTCACGATTTCCGTAAGTTTTCTAATGCTGAAACCGAAAACCGGCGATACAAAAAATAATTCTTGCTCCATAAGTAACTACTACAAGTGTTTTTGTACACCCTTCAGCTTGTGCTCTGCTAATAAGTGACTCACGTGCTTGAACAAGAAACACTACACCCAACAAGGCAGCCTTGCCTCCACTGTTTTCGACAGCGTAGCACAGGCCAGAAAACGACGATGAAACTGCGCCTACTCGCGTCGATTATGGAAGCCCGATATTAACACCTTTGCCAGCAGCTAACGTGCCCGCCCCTCCTACGCACACGTATTCATGCGAACGAAGCCAGCACGCCTAATAGCGTGTAGGCCGTGCATGAAGAGGCAATATGCATGCATCGCGTGCTAAGCTTCAGTGATTAACGAAAAGATGAGTGTGGAGAGAGGTACAAAGCTCATCCCCCTTAAATTCCAGCCCGGCACCGTGATCGAAACGAACAAAAAGGGATATACTATCTTGTAGATAATGGCCTTCGACCTTAGCGATCGTGTTTGTCTTTGTTCTTTGTGTTCCTGTCCTGGCTGCGCTAAAAATATGTATAATTTGTTCGATCTTATGCTTGTCGGAAAGAAAAGCAGGTACCGCGAACATAATCAACGTATTAATAAGTATATACGGACACTTCAGCTCCACATTAAAGGTATGACGCAATAGCGTTAATAGGTTAACTCTCATATATGCGCTTTGGTCATTCTCAACTTTACATTCATAGATACCTGGGAGTCCTCATACCGCTCCTGGCGCAGTTGTGGAGCGGTTAAGCGATGCGCCACTGCCCTGCGATGTCAGGTGCTGTCGCCGGTGGAGATTGTGCGACCCAGGTCGCTCTTTTCGACCAACTTCTCGTGACCAATGATTATTCTAAGACATCAAAAACTGGGTTTGTACTTCTGGTCGTACGAATTATTGAATATTTATTTCAACCTTTGCCGTATAAAAACAGTGAGTGACGAGAAAAGCGGTTCAAAATGTCCACTTGACAAGCTCGGTCATCCATAGAAGGCGACAACGCCAGTACCGACGTTTCATCGTGATACACTGATCAGTTCACGCGCAATGTAAAAGAGGCAACTACATTAAAGAAGGGAGAAATATAATGCAATTTAAAGCAAGGACAAGGTAGTAATAATGGACAGATGCATTTGAACGCAGTGACAGATACACCTTAATCAATTAACAGTTCCTGAAGGCCAGAAAAAGACATTTGTTTAGGCTGTCGCAAAGAGTCGTGCTCAAACATTTTGATTTGAGCACTACTTCAACGCAGCAAATCTATAGTTTGCTCTACATCGTCTCGGTATCGCAGACATTTCCCGGACCCGATTAACGTGGGTAAGTGTTGTATGAATCAAACTGTATAATGCCAGACAAAAAAGGAGGCATTGGGTGCCTTGACATTTTTATAGAACCAAGCAAATCTCTACTGAAACACTTTAATAACTGGAGTAATTTCATATTTTACTCTCAAGGAGCTTGATGGGGCATCACAGGGGCATTTGTAATAGCTTGCTGCATTCTTATGTGCAGAACACCTTTTGCATATTCGACATACTGGTATTTCTTACTGTTCACGATTACTTGGAACAACAAATATGCACTGTGTCATATATGATACGCTATGCGGCCAGGCGTTAAGTTGTATCGTTTTTTCTATGACATATCAACGAAATAATTGTTATATTTTGTCTAGCGGCCTTAACCTGATATGGTGGCTTAGTGGCTGTGGCGTTCTACTAAGCCAAAGCATGCTGAAACGAATCGAGGCCAGGGTGGCTGCATTGCTACAGAGGCGGGATAAAACCACCTGTGTACTGTGCATTATCAGTGAGTATTACAGAACCGCAGGTGGCCTAATTTACAATTGTGAGCAACATAAGGGAGCATAGCTGCCAACAAAATCCAGGTTATTTCACTCACATACGCTGTGCCCGTTTCTTTTAACCTTGGCTCAAATTACATAGTGACACTGTATAAGCCTTTGCGCAAGCCTTGGTGATTCATAAAAATGAGACTAAATTGATGCAGTTAAATATAAATATTTTAACAATGTAGGTAATGGCAGCGATTTTTTCATCTGATATCCCTAAAGTTAGCACCGAAGAATTGGCTAGCCGTATGCGATTACTCGTTACCAACTTTTTTTCATTACTTTCTGCTTCAGCAAGAATATACTCAATTAACTGGTACCAATTTTCACTTGAAGCTGTCTTATTTTGTAGCCAAGCATTTAAAACTGGCGCGCTTATATGTTGAAATTGAATCGGTGTTCAAAAGAAGTTCAGCGTGATCTTGCTGAGGACTTGGAAGCAGTGAAAGATGACACAAAAAAAAGTGTGTGCCCATTAGCTCGTATGTTTGAATGGTGAGTCTCTTGCGTTATACCACACTGTAAATATAGTAGTTATTACACTAATATCTTTCTCTTGCTTCACAGATCTCTTGCTAATGAAGTTCTTCATTTATTACCGAGAATGGTGAAATAAAAGCCGTTCTTCCCGAAGAGGATGTTAAAGAATGTTTTGTGGGTTCATTTCGGTGATCATTGTCTTTGACTTTTGCTTTCATAAGTGAAATTCTTGCAGGATGCGCACTCTTCACTGGTTATTGAATAAGACAAGCTGCATGAGGCCTGCCACACTAGCGTCGTGTTCTAAAGTATAAAGATTGACGTTCCCGAAATTATAGCGGGCTTCACGACTATCAGAGATAGTGGGTACTTAGTATCCAATATTCGCTAAAAAACAGTAGTTCCTTTTTAGTGTCGGAGCACTTCGGTGGGCTAACCTGCCTACCCCTGGCGCCACGTTTTCTGAGAGTGATCTCTAGGTAATATTAATAAGTCTACCAGACACCTTTAGTCAGCACTGTACATAGCATTGGCTTATGTGTAATAAATTCCGTTTGTAAAGCTCATTCATCATGTTGAATTGTGACACCGTGTTATTGTATAAAGAAGCCACGTAGGTTTTTGTTCCGTTCTGCCACCGATATGAAAAATTTGTGAGCTCTAGATTCCTTTTAATCGAATCCAAGTTGCACTTCGTTTAGCAGTAGCTATCTTCACAATTGAATACAACCTATATTTTACAGCAGTGCTGGTAGCCCGACTTTGATCTCAACTGCGGTTAAATCCCACGTCTCTGCATTAACGCATGTTGGATCTTTCATGATTGAAGAAACGTATGCAAGGCTGGAGTATTTCACTTATGGCTTCCTGCGTGCAGGTGGCCCCCAAATTGTCACTTAGTGTGGCGTTCCAATTCGTGATGTGGCACCAAACCTCCCAACAGTAAGCAACCAGAAAGCAGGTTCCAGTTGTGTGGTTGCTTAGTTATATAAGCGAAAAATGACTTCCAATTAGCATGCTTGCGTAATGTCTTCCTAGAAGTCAGCTACTTTTATTTGAGGCAGCATCTATCAACTACGCTGTTATTAGGAGCAGTTTAGTAATGCATGTGCAATTGTCACACTGCTTGTAACTAGGTTTTCCTTAAATAGTTATTAATGGGTGCAGGTTAGGTTTTTTCTTATGAGGTAGTTATAGATAATACTAGCTCTTTCACATAGTAGAGACTACTACCATTCCCTTTAGTACCAGCAGTTCCTAAGAATCGAACAACATATGTGGAAAGCGATTACTAGTATGCCTTAGTAAACAACGCAATATTTTCTTAAATAGAGTGTACGGCTGTCCTTAGTAGCTTTTTAACTATTGAAAGCGATTGTTCTGATTTTATACTCGCGCTAAGGAGCCCGAGTAACAGGTGTTAAAAAATTATTCGCTAGAGAAATACCAAATATTAAGTGCATGACAGAGTTACGCGTGACTACAGTCACGAAAAAAGGCCAGTTTTTAGAATGACAGCATGTTCTCGCGATTTCAGGTAGGCTAAAGAAGCGGAATACGACATGCATGCGCAGATATTGCGCACTAATTCAGAATTTCACTTTTGGCATCTGACATGAAGCATAACAGCAAGGCGAGCGAATAGTCCAACAAGAATCTCCAGCTATTAAGGTATGACCGTTTGATTTGGGTGAGCAAATATAAAACCAGTAGCACGCTCGCAGAAATAAGCAGGCTGTTTTGCCAGTAGAGCCCAGTAATTATGACATTTAATAGGGTCAGTACAAAATCTCTGAGAGCTTTTGTGTTACGTTCTGGTTGCTTCTGCACGCTGGGACGTGCATGAAAGGCTCGTGCCCCACAATGTGATGCCATGATGCATAGCAAGCAAATAAACTTCAAGCACATAGAGGGCTTCGGTGCGCACATAAAATACGTGATCTTAATTAGGTTTAACGACTGCGTTGGTCAGAGAAGCCCTCTATAATCGACGTGACTTGCTTTTGCTGCAAAGCTGGCCTGTACGATTCCGGCGACCGCGTTTGGTCGTAGTTAGTTTCGCCGACGTCAGTTGACGATCACGTGCTGGTAGCGGCTAACAACCACCCTTAGTCTCGCAAAAGGCAGGATGAACACGGCAGCCGGGAGTTGCTGCCTTCTGCTGTCTCTGGCAGCGATTCTTGGGACGCCGGACGCTTTGCGAGTGACCTCAAAGAGGGCTGCTGAATGCGGTAGAAATCCAGCGCTCAATTTCGCTCAAGTCAGTGGCCAAGGTAAGCATATTTCTCACTTATGCGGATATTGTTTCTTGTTCACAAAAGATCATCTCACAGACCTCGCCGCTAGTAAGCCTGATGAATGCGATGCTTCCGCTCTAAAACTTGTTTCGTCATATTTTGTTCACTTTTACGGACATTCATCACCACAAGAAGAAGGAAAGCGCAGCGCAGACGATGCAAGAGTAGATTTACGAGCACTATTTTCGGATACCTGTGAAGGGGGCAACAACTTGGCCAACCTTAATTTCCCTCTTCATTGCTATAACCTTCGGGGTCAGGAAACTGAGGGCCAGCGCAGTTTTCCTCCGAAACTTTCCTACCCTTTCCTTTCAATGCACCCCTCGAAACTTACTGACGCCACCGCCAACATCCAACCGCGCACAGTGCCTGTCTTGTATGTAGAATCTTCTGTTTTCGCCTTACTTTAAGGAGGCTGTTCTAAACACAGAAAATACGTTATCTGAGCGGATGAATAGATAACACCTTGCTTCCTTGTCGAAAAAATATATCACCCGTTAAACACAAAGAATCATTACCATCTCCTGATTAAAATTTTATACATATGTAAGCTCTTCGTTCTATCTCAGCAACTTCTAGAGAGACCTATTCATTATTTATGGATAGGCTGTCTAGTAGGTGTAGGTTTTATAAGATGCTTTTTTATAAATTTCTTTCAAAGGTTAACATATCTGAAGTCAAGCAGTTGTTTGCAAATCTTGTGTTTGCAAGTCAACAAAGATATTAGAAAGTTTTGTTGCCGTACAAGCTCTCTCGGCCGGTGTTCCCTATTCTGTGTCTTTTTTTTTTTGACGTAACAGAATTCGGAGTATTAGGACTGAATTAAAAGGCACTACTTTTTAAAGGTAACATCAGGGAGGCCCTTTGTTAGTTTTGAGCGTGGTTGTCATCTGCGCTGTCTTATATTCCTTAGTGCTGAAAAACTTCATGATGAGCCTTTGCAGCATATTTCAAAAACTTTGTGCCAAAACTTTCCACCCAGCCAAGTCTAAACACATAGTCGTATCAGCAGAAACGGTATCTACCGTGTGTCGAACAGGGAGGAAGTATATGTACCTGGTGATGGTGAATACAGCACAGAGTTACAAAGGTTCTCTTCAAGAATACTTGGCACTCCTATATTTAGGTTTCAGCAGTTTACTAAAAACATTAGAGGTTACGTTTATACGGCTCAAAATGTTCCTGCTGTATACTTTTTAAAGAGCAATAGTATCTCCCTTTGCTGTCTAGAATACGTTTATTAACGTGCTCACTTACTAAGCTTTCATACTTTTCTATGCTGCGCCCGCCTAACGGACGCCTTAGTATATGAAACCTTTTTCTGTACTTGCACAATAGGAATCCGTGGGCTAAGTAGTTTTATAAATCGAGTAAAAAAAGAATCACAAGGACGCAAAGCTATAAGAAATGCGAACTTAAACTACGCCCCGACGCTCGCGGCGTCAGTTCCTTCTTTGTTTCGCATCAATGGCTTCACTTTCTCTTTTCATCTTCCTTGTCCTGGGCAGCGCACTCGTGCCTCCCATTAAAAGCACAAAAGAATATGAAAGTGCAAATTACAATGACAGCCTGCATTCGTAATCAAACGGTGTATTAATAATCCAAGTGCATGTCACTGACCGACTCGCTGACTACAATATAAAGCAAGCGGTTGTCCTGTTCACGCTGACACTAAATTTAGCATGTGGCACGTCATGTTGAACCGCATTCTATCATCCCGTATTGTGTATCGCAAATTATTCACAACATTTCCCTCATTACTCTCGTTTATCTCTTCATGATTATGAATGAACCCTGAAAACGGGGAATATTTGCCTTTCAGGCAAGCAACCAACGGTGCATCTCTTCAGCCTTCTGAGAGCTTACGACGAGTGTGTTCGTCTTGCTGACGGAATGCGCTACCGACGACGCTACGTAGTACTCGAGTCGTCGCGCCAGGCCGCCAAGTACTTCCTGCGAGAGCCGTATTGAGCATCCCCGAGCAGTTCGCGCAAAACACTCGACGCGTCAGAGCCAAAATAAATTCCTTTTGATTGCCACCGCAGAAGAGGCGTTTCTTAATTGTTGTTGTTTCTTTATATATATATATATATATATATATATATATATATATATATATAATATATATATATATATATATATATATATATATATATATATATATATATATATATATATATATTAAGGAAGCCAACAGTCACCGAAACCAAGGTGCATAGGGGAATGTCTTTAGTTTTTTTATTTGTAGTGCCAATCAATCGCTTTAAAGAAAATTACTTTTAAAGCAGCAGAAAAAACAACCATGCCGCCGGTGGGATCCGAACCCATGACCTCCGAATATTGCGTTCGGTGCTCTTACCAACTGAGCTACGGCGACGGCTGTCCAATCTGCTGCTTTCGTGGGTATCTATCTATGTTTACTGGGTGTAAGCGAACCTTGAGAGTATATATATATATATATAATATATATATATATATATATATATATATATATATATATATATATATATATATATATATATATATATATATATATATATATATACATACGCTCGTTCTTGCAGTCGTGCACAAGGTGGCACCAGTGGCGTGAGCGCGATAGAAAATCGATTTTAGTCAAAACAGCGGCTATATATATATATATATATATATATATATATATATATATATATATATATATATATATATATATATATATATATATATATATATATATATATATATAGCAAGCCGCTGTTTTGACTAAAATCGATTTTCTATCGCGCTCACGCCACTGGTCCACTGGTGCCACCTTGTGCACGACTGCAAGAACGAGCCCGTCAGTATTGCGGGTCTTGCGTGCTATGCCGAAAAGAGGGCAGCACCAGTTCATTGGCTGGGGCGCGTTGTATGCGGCCATGTTTTCAACAGGAATAATAGGGGTGTCCAGGCTAAATTGCTGACTTTGTTCAAAACAGTTCGTGTTTCCCTGTATACATAGTGGTTGTAAATATGACATATAACACATACTGTAACGAAATTTCCATTAGTAAGATTCTGGCCAAAGTTAAATCACTATTCCCTTTCATTCCATAAGTCGCTCATAAAATTTTGTTCAACGATCAAGAAAAAAACAAAAAAAACTGTATGGAAACTTGAGCTGAAATGTTTAATGATGCCGACGCCTGAAGTGAGTCAGAGGAAAGAAAAAATAGGACGCGGCGTGGAGTCTCACCATATATTTTTCGTTTTGTCGCTATCCTGAATGACAACAATCGTCGCTTAGATGACCCATAACTTTTAGACATGATTCGTAGAAAGCCGCCGCGGTGGCTGAGTGGTTATGGCGCTCGGCTGCTGGCCCAAAAGAGGCGGGTTCGATCCCGGCCGCGGCGATCGAATTTCGATTCAGGCGAAATTCTAGAGGCCCGTGCACTGTGCGATGTCAGTGCACGTTAAAGAACCCCGGGTGGTCGAAATTTCCGGAGCCCTTCACTACGGCGTGCATCATAACCTGAATCGCTTTGGGACGTGAAACCCCATAAACCATACACCAAGATCCGTAGAAGTATCGAACGAATCCGTCGTACTACGACTTTCTTACCAGAAATGTTAACGACAGCGCTTTTTCACGACGTTCTGGATTATCAAGATTTTCCTGAATGCGTGTGAGATTTCAGCTATTTCTAGGTTTGGTCATTACGCTCTCCCGCGGAACTTCTGGGAAACTGGAGTTTTTGCATGTGCAAGTCATGCTGAAATAAAAGTGATGAAGAAAAACATCATCGCTTCCAAGAACATAACGTGATGTATAGACACATGACACAACACATATTGAAAGCGATATTTATTTACCACAAAGCGAGCAATTTTTGTTCTCATGCCATCGCAGATTGTTTCATCTACGCTGTGTCTAGTAGCTTCCGTAGCCGCTGCTGTATGAGGGAGCATACTGGCCTCCGTACGAGGAGCCAGCATAGGTTCCGTAGCCTTGTGGGTTGTAGCTGCTTTGCCCTGTGCTGTACTGTGTACCATGCGCGCATTGGTGCCCGTAGCCGCTATCGTGGCTCCCTCCATAAGAGCTACCGTGACCACCACCCCCGTAGCTACCATAGTGTCCGCTGCCGTAGCCACTGTCGTAACCGCTGCCGTAGTTTCCGCCATAGCCGCTGCCATAACTGCCACCATGGCCGCTGCCATAGCCGCTGCCGTAGCCACTGCTGTAGCCACTTCCGTAGTTCCCAGCGTACGGAGCAGCGACGGCTACTGTAGCCACGGCGAACGCGAGGAAGGTTACCAGGGCCTGCAATATACGCGGTAATAATGTCTTATGTCGCACTTCATTTGCAATATTGTTTTCACTGATTCGATAAGCATATCTTTGTCATTATCGTGTGTTTTAACATTGGCAATACACGACAAATCTTCTTCACGGTTACAACAGCACTTGGCAAATCATCAAGTGGTTTGACGAAGCCGTACAAATTTAGTACGGCCCCTGCCGTCTCCTTATGGAGGCAGTTTATATACGAAGCATATGCTGGTCAAGTCAAACGCCTAACTACATAAGGTTTGATGTCAAGCGGCATTGTTCGTGCATACCAGATCTCACTTCAATGTAAAGGATGTGCATGTCGAAAAGCTCTGTTATCCATGAAGAACCAGTCATCAGGTACACTCGCGCAATAAATTTATGGAAATCTGCTTTAAGAATAATTTAATTCGGTGAGCGTTATATCTGTTTCCAATCACTGGCCCACCACTGTAATGACACATCCAGATTTAGTCCTCATATGTCTTTCTCCTCACAGCGTGTGAACTTAGGAATAAAATTGATCTTTTTCTCCAGTAAAGCGTCGGATACGCACTTTGAGTTGGACAAAGGGGAAAAAATAATAAAAATAATGTTCAAACAAGATGCACGCTTTTCTCTGGATGGTCCACCTTCATTAACTAGAATTTTAGGAAAGTTTTAGTTGCAAAGTCGGGTGTGTTCATTCGTCGATGCGCTGGTGTAATTACTTATTGAGCTTAAAATTAATTACTTATTGAGTAATTAATTATGGAGTGTAATTACTTATTGAGCTTACTTAAAAGCTTTTCAATTTTATTTCAGTTAACATGCAGGAAACCGAAGTAACTGCCGAAAGTCTCGGAAGGAAACAGCATTTTACAAGTGATAGCAAGGTGCTGGAAGTGGTAATGGAATACGTCTTCCTATGGCAGGTAGTGACCACAGATCCAAATCACGAGAGTGAAATAACTAGAAGAATAAGAATAGGGTGGAGCGCATTTGGCAGGTTCTGTGAGACCATGAGTGGCAGTTTACCAATATCCTTCGAGAGAAAAGTATATAACAGCTGTACCTCATCGGTACTCAGCCATTTGGCAGGAACGCTGAGGATAACGAAAAGCGTTCAACTTAAGTGTAGGACGACGCTGCCAGCTATGGAAACGAGAATGATAGGTGCAACGTTAACAGACAGGAAGAGGGCTGAGTGGGTCAGGGAACAAATGCACGTAAATGACATCCTAGTCGACATCAAGAGGAGGAAAGAGGCGTGGACAGGGCATGTAATGCGAAGGCAAGATAACCGATGGTCTTCAGAGCAACGGAACCATGGGAAATCAAGCATAGCAGGGGCGGCAGAAACCCAGGTGGGCAGGTGAGGTTAAGGAGTTTGCGGGGATAAGGTGGCAGCAGCTGGCAAAGGACAGGGCTAATTGGACAGATATGGGAGAGTCCCTGCAGTGGGCGTTGTCGGGCTTACAATGACGATGATGATGAGGGTGATTTTATTTAATTTTACGAATTCATTACCATAATAAATTTGTTATTTGAGTGTTCAGACGCAGGAAATTTTCGCGAATCGAATCTGTGAACGAACCAAAAACACACTTTTTTAAAACAAATACCTTTTGTAGTGCAATCCATTCTCTGACTAACACGAATTTTGTTTTCTTCAGAGCACAGCACGCAAGAAAAAGAAACAAGGGAAAGGGGAGCGCGCAGAAGCATGCTGTGTCGTACAAAGTTGTGTTGCATCTCGCAGGACAACCCTGTGGTTTATGTTTGCATAGCCTACTGTTCTCTGAACTTCAGAATTGCAAATAGCAGATAGTTTCATGGCAACACTGCAGCGATGGCCTAGTGGTTTGAGCATCAACTAAGCATTTAGGAGGTGCGCGGTTCAATCCCCAGAGCCGCCGCACCCACCCCAACTCGGCCTGCCTTCATCCTCTTGAAGCATCCACCCACCAGAAGCTGGTGTAGAAGTGGAACGAAAGAGCGACGGCGAAATCCAAATCTAAGACGCATGAGAAGCCGACTGAGTAAAAGGATAATAATTAATAATAATAATAATAATTGGTTTTTGGGGGAAAGGAAATGGCGCAGTACCTGTCTCATATATCGTTGGACACCTGAACCGCACCGTAAGGGAAGGGATAGAGGGAGTGAAAGAAGAAAGGAAGAATCAAGTCCCGTAGTGGAGGGCTCCGGAATAATTTCGACCACCTGGGGATCTTTAACGTGCACTGACATCGCACAGCACACGGGCGCCTTAGCGTTTTTCCTCCATAAGAACGCAGCCGCCGCGGTCGGGTTCGAACCCGGGAACTCCGGATCAGTAGTCGAGCGCCCTAACCACTGAGCCACCGCGGCGGGGCTGAGTAAAAGGAAGATTTAACGTTTCCGCCAAAAGTAAACGGGCCGCATATTTTGCGCCTCAGTCGCATAGTGGAGCACTTATGCCACCTCTGAAGCTCTGAATCTCTAAAAGATAAGGACGACCCCTGTCCCCACATGCAAGGAGTTTTTATTTTTAAGGAAGCCCTAAGGGCTCTACCATACGAGTGAGGAGCAAAACATGCTGTATGGTTTTTTTCTTGAAAAGACAGTACAGCCAACACTGCTAATGATTTGCAGGATGAAACTGTATGATCGCATGTGCATCTGCTTTCTGAGGGGCGTTTCGAGGCGTTCAGTGGCGTGCTGTTTCGACCGCGTGCGCCATCTAACGACGACGAGGCTAGCGCGAGGCACGGGTTGCGTATATGGTGTGCTCACGTGACTGATCGTGGGCAAATTCGCTCTACCCGGCGACAGCGGTGGCAGCGCGAGGCAAGAGGCATGATGTGGACTGGACGACACCGACGACTACGGAAATCAGAACAAAGCTGACGAATTCGGAGTTGATCCGGAGTTCCCGGGTTCGAGCCCGACCGCGGCGGCTGCGTTTTTATGGAGGAAAAACGCTAAGGCGCCAGTGTGATGTGCGCTGTCAGTGCACGTTAAAGATCCCCAGGTGGTCGAAATTATTCCGCAGCACTCCACTACGACACCTCTTTCTACATTTCTTCTTTCACTCCCCCTTTATCTCTTCCCCTAAGGCGCGGTTCAGGTGTCCAAAGATATATGAGACAGATACTGCGCCATTTCCTTTCCCCAAAAACCAGTTATTATTAAGCTGACGAAGCTAGTGCTGACAAAACACGAACCACTGATCGAGGCGAGAATAAACCGCTTAGACTCCCAACTGCATGGCCCCTTGTTGACGATTGAGCAATGAGCCCATCAGCGCCAGCATCAGCTAAAATATACGTGATGCTCCTGCTGTATCCTGCGGCTCAAGTTGAACTAAAACGCTTTCAGAGATCACAGTATGAAAAACGATCATGGTGGCTGTCAGCGCACACAACATGGGAACATTCTAGCGCCATCTTCTTTACCATTTATACGGACCTCATTTTCGAGGTAGCTGCGAGCCACCAAAATAACAAAAAGCTAAATAAAAAATCATATGTGTTACGTTATTGAATATAATGCACCCGCACAGAGAAACCAACTCTATTTGTTAGCGTTGGAAAACTATGCGCTTCGAGCGTCGAGTAACTCAATTGGCGTCCTTCGCAAGCGAAGTGAATGCAATGACTACTTTTAAATTCTGAGACCTCTTCGTGTTTTTCCAGTGACTATTTTCAAACTACATGGCAAGACCAATTATTCAATACATTTTTTCTCATACGCAGACGTTCTGGACAATATTATTTTTCAAGTGTAAGTTGTTAATGAACGAAACTTTTTAATACATTGTAAGATTCTACGCTAAAAACCATTATATCCGCAGGTCTACCATATGCAAGCTTGCATTTTTTCAAGCTATTAACGCTTTTGCTTTCGTCCAAAACGTTTCCCGTTGGTTTCCTATACGGCAGTTTTAACAACACGATGCAAGCGGCGGGAAAACATTAAAATAAAGTTTTGCTACGCATCGGAAGAATGGGCCATTACTTTCAATATTTCCATAACAGTACATTACAATATTCCACCATTGCCTCTCACTTAAATTTATTTCTATGAATCCCGGACTTATTAATTGGTCACACATTCCCGCCGATTTTTTTACTTCGCACAGATTTCTCAAAGCAGCTCCAAGCCTGTGTATTTGAACATCCGGCTCGTACTTTACCAACATGCTTGCACAGACGTATTCGCCAAATCTGGATATGTAAATGCGAACGTGAGCTACATAGAGTATGTCGCAAACTCGCGACGCAAGACGTCAAAGGTATAAACAAGTTAAACAAGTGCGTGCGTTTTAGCCATTTTCACACTTCGTATGCTTCTGGCTATGGTTTAGCCGGCAACATTTTGCTGGCATCCTCAAGATAAACAAGAAGCTCTTAGAAGCTGTCAACTATGATGCTGCATACATTGCATGCAAAATATAAAACAATGCTCATTTTCGTTTGCTTCGCGATTTAAGCCATATATCTAGCTTACATTTCATCATGCCATGCTTTTCTGCTCACTTTAGGAAAGATCTGAAACAATCACTTCACTGTTCGGATTATGTTTCAGAAAGTATTGGATAAGTCAGTGCATCAGCTGGAGACTTGCAACAATGTTCCTTCTCAGGCACGTGAAGAAAATTCTGCCCTAAAAGATTTTTATATTCCTTACACAAAATAATGCATCAAAATTCATGTGCGTTAATATCACTGTACATTCCCAACGCGAAGCCCTTAGGTCAGCTGCAGCATGCCCCACATCATGTCAACTTTTTGACGCTTACTATGCTTCTGCTAGGCCAGTTCATTCAATCCTAATTGTCAGTGGCATGCGTTCACACTATGCGCTCGCACGCTTGACATTGTTAGCTATGTGGTTAATAAAAGAACACTTACAGTTTTATTCATCTTGACACCGCTGTAGCCGAATGCGTAGCGTCTGTTACAGTCGCGAGCTAACTGCCTAAAAGGCTATGCCCGAAGGCGCCTCTTATATACCTATCGAGAATACATGATTAAGCTGGAAACGATGACAGGAAAGAGAAAAGCATGGGCCTGCGTTCGCGCAATTTCTGTTCAGCGAGTTCCTTCACGCACTATTGACTCCTCATTTTCTTTTGCGCAGTTTCGGTTGCAGACTGCCGCGCTGCTTGCTATACTTGTTTTATAAACGGAGGGAAAGGCTTGTCTAAGGATTTTTCGTGGTATTGAGCTTATTATTCATTGTTTCGCCTGCCCTAACGTGCATTAAGCGACACGTTGGATGGAGATTTGCACGAGGCTTATATATAAGCTCACACAGCTTCGTGTTCGCAAACGTGTTACTTGGCTAGGCCGATGGTTGTCGCCGTCGCTGCACTGGGATTATTGGAAGGCAGTGCAATCACCTGACGTTGCCAAAAAAACTAATCATAATTTGCTTTAAGGCTTTCGGTTTTTACGATTTTTCAGAAAAGCTGCGCTAAAAGCGATAAAGAAAAGAAAACATTTCAGACATACAGGCTCGGCGGGGCGAGTAATTTGATCTGATAATGAGAGCCATTTTTGTATCTCAAAGATGACAGAAAAATAATAAGTTTTGTGAACCAGTTGAAGCTGAAGCGAAGAGCCGTTATTTGGGTTTAGACAAGATCGAAGATGCCTTCTTTCTTTGCCTACACAACGATTGTACGTTTGCGGTGTTCACGGTCTATGAAACGTGATATTCATTTTATGCGCATTCCCAGGTATCAATGCGCCATCCATGCCACGAATATGCCGTGCAAAGGCTTCACAGGAACAACCAGAAAGGCTAGCCATCACCAGCCGTTGTGGCCTACTCCCTCCACTTTGTGCCATCCACAGCCTGGGAAGTCGTTCGGCGAGACATTTTTCTTTCAACCACCTTCATTCCGCGAAAATCGCTCCTGATGTTGAACTGCGGGAGTAATTAGTATTACAATAACATTGTGGGCAATGGCCTCAATCGACGGTTCTTCAGCCCCGCACGCTATGCTTTTCCATGCCAACAATTCAGGACTTTCGAATTCTCAAAGTAACAGCTGACCACATTCGTAGTTCATTATTAGCACGTACCATGTACCAATATATGCAAGAGCCAAGTGAAGGCGTACAGTTTTGCATAATTCGCATGTCCTACTCATTCGCATAGAGTGCATTTTTTTTTCCACCGCCTTTCATGTTAAATTTAATCCCTTTCCACCATAACCTGACCGAAAATATGACCCCTTTCTTTTGTTTCCGAACTCTGCGTGGTGTTCTCTGATCCCCTATTTTACTTAAGTTCAGTAGTGTTTCACGCAAATCACGAACGTGATTGCTGAATCGTATGAATTGCAATGTTTTACTCGGGAACCCGTTAACGGCTTCTCGCAAAACAGAGAGCACCGCTTTCATGCCAGAGACCACCCTTCTTCAACCCCGTCAAGTTCAGTCGACAGCACCACTTAGAACATCTAAATAAAGTTACATGGTACCATGAAGCATCTGGCGATGATGCCGCATGTCATCATCGCTTTTACTTTTTGCCTAGCTAGCCTTAAACGAACTTCTATTTCGCACATCCATATTTCCGCCTGTGCTTTTTTTTTCCTCTTCCTATTTCTTCATCTTATCGACCTATTTTGAACAGTGGGGATTGCATCACGACATACGCCAACCATCACCATACCACATTTCAAGGGCACCAGAGGATATCAGAATTTTGATTTTGGGCTTTATTTTCATGAAGCGGTCATTGCGTCAAATTTGACAAACAGGTCCTCTTCATGTTTTTCCGCCAGTGGCCTATCCTCGGTACGGATTGTAGCCATGGACGCCATGTTTTCCACTGCCGTAGTGCTTGCCGTGCCCGTATCCGCCGCTTCCATGTCCATGGGGCTTCTTCGCCACGCCGCCATAGCGTCTGTCTTGACTGTAGTGGTATTTAGGACCATAGAACCAATCGGGCTCGCGCGGAGGGCGTTTAACAATGACTGAGCCTTGTTTTTTGGGTTCTTTTGGGCCATGCTGATGTCCATCTGCTAGAACCAGGCCAAGGAGCAGAGACATCAACAGCATGATTGCCTGCGAAAGCCCAAGTGGGTTTGAGAAGGGCACCTACTTGGAGTACGTATAGTTAAAGCGCGAAAAGCATTATGCGCTGATTCTTAAATAATCAGGCGCGTTCCAGGCTCTACTTTTCTATCCGCGAATTCTGAACTCGCTTCAAAAAGCCTTCAACACAGAAATACAACTCTGAGTGGCGTGCGAAACATTCGTCTAATCGATTCCGGCCTGCAGATACTTCTTTCTCTATGAAACGACCGATGCCGGGATATTCCACAAAAATGAACGTCCTAAACAACATCACCACCCCGACTACTAAAACTACTACTGCAAGTACAATACAACTGCTGCTGCGACTACTACTACTACTACTACTACTACTACTACTACTACTACTACTACTACTACTACTAATAATAATAATAATAATAATAATAATAATAATTATTATTATTATTATTATTATTATTATTATTATTATTATTATTATTATTATTATTATTATTATTATTATTATTATTATTATTATTATTATTATTATTATTATTATTATTATTATTATTATAATGTCATAACTACTACTACTATTACTACTACTTCTGCTGTTGCTGCTGCTACTACTGCTGCAACTGTTGCTGCTGCCGTTACTGCCGCTACAGCCACTACTGAAGCTACAGCAACTACTATTATTACTACTCCTGCTACTCCTTCTAGAGTACTGCGTCTAGTAGCACAATTATTAGGGGTGTGCAAATGTTCTAGATTTTTGAATAGCGAATTATTATTGTGCTATTCGTCGTTCTGAAAGAAATACTAACTAGTGCACGTTCAAAATGATTCGAAACGAATTGAATCTGTTCTCAAGTTTTGGAACAGTTTTCTAATAGCTGGAACAAAGTTATAGCAGGGCGCGCCACACTTTGTATCGGAAACTGTTTCAAAAACAGCACCATCTCCGACGCCACACAGCATGCTACCGGGACCTATTTTGGCAGGAAAAATAGTCCCGTTCCGCGACTTGGTCCATTCGTGCGGTGGAGTTCATAATACTCCAACATATTGCCATGTGTGTTCCACTTCCCCAACGCCATCCTCAACCAGCGGGGTGCCGATCAACGGAAAAGAGGAAGAAGCTTGGAGGAAATCGCTCGTGAGCCCGGCCGCGACCGCTTGCCCTGTCTCTGGCGCCTGCTCCTGTGGCCCTGGTTCTCCAGTGTCCCTACGACCCCGCTTCGTCTGAACGACCCGTGACAATATAGAATTTGGCGACGCGACTGGAATCAGCAAGTCTAAGTGAACATCAGTAGCAAAATATAATTTACTCATCCGTATGATATGGTGTTCCTTGTCCCTTAGTGGATATCAGTGATGCGTCTTTCAAGATTTTCCACTTTAATTTGATGCCTTCATTCCCAACATCGCAGAAAATGTTGCAATTAATTTCTAGTACAGTGAGCAGCGCTGTGTTCCCCTCTGTGTCGTTGTTCTTGTAGCAATCGAATTTTCCACTCTGACTGCGTACCAACTCGCTCAATTTTCTGCCAAAGCCTGAAAGCTACTCTACGGCTTCTTAGCAAGCAAAAGGTGCTGAAAAGCCCTCTGTTCATGCAGCTGCCCTAACAGAGGTGAAACAAAACATGAAATAACAGAGGACCTGAACAATCCAGATTTCATTATACTACAGAAAGTGAGTTTACTTACCGCAAGTTTCATTCTTCGGGAAGAGCGTTGCGGACGTTCACAAACTTGCTTCAAAACGAATTTGTCGGCGTTATGTTCTGCACATTCTCAAAATGCATATATATATATACATATGCAGCCTCATCAGTGCTGCAGCTCGAACCGAAAAACAAGCGTGCATTTTTATGCTTTACGTCCGCCGAGAAGGCAAATTCCGCGTTGTTGTTTCCGGCAGACAGCAGAGTGTGCTGCTTTCAGCAGGTTAGTAAGAGCGGAGTTCTCATATTTCATGGATGCCGACTATTATGTAGACGATCGTTTGTCTCTCGCCAGAGCTGCCAACGGCAGCTTGCACAGAAAGCAATACTTCTGACAGTGATATGCAGCCATTGGGATGAAGCTGTAGTAATTTAAATGGTAAAAGCTGTATTTGCACGGCAAAGTTTTTAATGTGACAACAAAATCATCAGAAGTGTACATATGATAACGTACTCTATTCGGTTATATTGAATTTCAAAAGCAGCTGTTCAAGGGATTCGCGCTAGTTTGCGTGGTTGTTGCACCAAAATTCCTGAGGTAAATGGACGAGTGCAGTGCCGCCACGTCGGCAGGTAGGAACCGCACCGCACTGGTCTCCGTACTGTCGCTTCCGCCGGCGCACAAGATCACTCGTAGGTTCGTGGTCATAATAGGCGCACAGATAAACTCGTACGATAAACTTGAAAGAGCGATTACTGATTCCCAGGGTCTCCTGGCAGACTCATTCAGTTAGAGGTGACCTCCGCCCGCGCGGTAAACACTAAAAGCTTTTGTCCGTAGTTTCTTGGAAAGGAGGTCATACCTTATTGACAGTTCGCTCTTTCCTACAAACTGAAGCTAAGGTTTTGCTGCTGTATGGTGGTGCTGCAGGTCTCATCTGCTCTCCACTTAACTCAGTGTGTGGCAGCAGATGCTGTAGGACACGTGATCTTTGCTCCGATGCTCAGTACTTTTGTCTTAGGTACGGAAGGGTCTCTGACAACCTAGCTGGTAATGTTGTTGTAGGACCTCATACCAGTAATTGCGGTGTTTGATTATCTATTGCCACGGCCCAAAGAGCCATTGTGATTCTTAAAATAACGCGGTACGTTGAGACGATAAGAACTTCTTCAGATTAGTTAGCGCAATATTGATCTTAGTTTCATGCTTTCGTTGCTAACCTGAAGCATAGAGGTGAGCGGGCAGATGCTTTACCTTGAAGACTACTGGACTTTCTCGAGGAAGGAAGCAGCTACGCTTAGGTGCAAACGCGATTTTCTTTCAATTCAATAAAGAGCTTTGAAGCACGTTCGCTGTACCGCACACGCGTACACCTGCAGCCACAAGTTTATGGAAGACAATATTAAGAAAAAAATTATTTTCGGCACAGACTTTCATGCATTCTGGAACAAACATATGCAGCCGAATTACTGCTGTGCGAATTAAATCTCAAGCATTGTGCCTTGGAAGCAAAAGAGACTGTTTCTTTTACAGAGCCGCTTTCCTTCAACTTTAGACAGCGGGTGTAGTCATGTGTACACGCAGAGGTGTGCACATGCATGCACATCTGCGCGAGAATATGTTTATGCGTCTCCTATCGTACACATAAGCGGCACACGTGATTATGATCGGCAGTTGCACACGATTTTTTTCCTTGTCGCATTTAAGTTTGCGGCAACGAAGCGTCCAGACAACGCAACTTGAAAGGTATCTACAAGGTCTTACATTGTTTGCGCCTTGAGTTTCCTTATATTGCTCCAAGCGTGAAACAAAAAAGTTTGCACAGTGGTACTTTTCGTCTATTGATTCATTAAAAGTCGCAGGTAATGAAATAAATCATGACTTATTTATGCTCATGTAAAAATAAATGCACTGTTCGAGTATTTTTATACCAATATGACAAGATGATAAGGGTGCATTTGAATTCGCGTCGAAATTTTTCCGCGGATTGACCGTCTCTGAACAGAGCGCAAGTCGTGCTTTCCTGAACACCAGGAGTGAGCGATGAGGGGGTAGTTGGTATGACATGATTCTGAATACATGAACCTGCGCAGGGGACAGGACACAGAAGTGGACAGGACGGGCGCAGAACTAACAACTGATTTATTAGAGCGACGCCCCTTTTCTTCAACAGCAAAACGCATGCGCGACGAACACTCATAGTACCACATCCAATGAAATCATCTTATCAAGTCAGGAAAGTGAAGCTATTTCTTTTACAGATGTATCGAACGCACTTTTCAGGCCCATAACTTACGATGTGCAAGGCTTCAATGATTTCACGTACCTTTTTGTTCCTTGCACGGCCTATTATCTTTGCATGCCTGAAAAGTGGCGCACATTTTTCATTTTCCTTCTCTTCACAAGACTGGCAGTGTCTAGGCAAGTGTTGCCCACCCGCAATGCGAACTCAAAGATTTGTTGTGCTCTTGAAGGCGCTTATTGATGCAGCGTCCAGTATGCCCTATATATACGGAACCGCAGCTGAGTGGCATTTAACAAACAACTTCTGTTCTTCAGGGCACATACTGTGCTCTGTGATCGATACGACAGCCTGCTTTCTTCCTACTACTTTTGTTTTTGTTCGTTAACAGGCAGCGACGACACAGCTTGCATGACACGGAAAAGAAAACATTCACATCAAATTTTTTCTCACCTTCTTCAGGCCATGCGATATCTTGTGCACGTACGAAATAATTCGAACTTCAGCCACTCGCTTTCCGCGAGCTCTTGTGTCTTTGTATCGGACAATAAAGTCCTCAACAATGATTCCGCAACAGTCGTGAGGAGAGCGGGAGGAAACCCAGCAGAGCGAAACCGATCTACTTTTCCGGTAAAACTGATCTGCACCAAGTGCGGACCAGACTTTTACAAGGGAGGAACTGAGACAGGAAGATGCAACTCCCCGCTTGACGAGCTTGGAGTCACAAGAATCAAACGGTAAAAGAGGATTCTTCGATCTTGGGATGTACGCCCAACATAAGTGGCTGCCTAGAATTAAAAAAAAATAATTTAAACCTAATAACCGTAAAGTGGAGTTTTCAGACAGTTCAAAGCTAAAATTCAAATTAGTGGCAGTAGATTTCAAAGATGCAAACACTTCATTAGCAACCCCGTCTAGGCTATCGTCTGTATTAATATTTAATACGATTAGGAAGTCGTCAGCGTATCTAAACACTCGCGTGATCCGGACGTCAGTAAGCACACGCGAGAGCGAACGTCAACTTCAGCTAAAAAGATCTGAGTGAGAACTGGGGTTACATTTGAGCCTGTACAAATACCTCGTTGCTGCACATCAAAGATATTCTGAAAGCATACATTCGCAGAAAAAAAGATACAATTTCAGCAATTCCAGAAAACCCTCTACTGATATGCCGCACGCATTCTGGAAGGTGACCACCCCCGAATGTTCGATGCAGTTGCGGGTCGCCAGGAACAACTTATCATGGGAAACGGAGTAAAACAGCTCCTCGATGTCTATTGAGAAGCCGGAGCTGACCCTGACAGTTTTTCTCGGAAAGTCTCCACCAAGCTGTCCGAGCTGCTGATCTTGTAAGGATGCTCAGGAGCCACGCTCTTTAGGTGTTGTTGCAGGTACCGGCTCACAGCTACTTGCCATGTTCCCTTTTCTGTGACGATGGCTCGAAAAGGACACTCCATCTTATGGCTCTTGGCACCAATAAACACTGTGAGCATATGGACCTTGTTTTTCAGCACTTCGCTTTTCAACCAGTCATGTTTCAAATCCTCAAGAAGCGCTGTCGCTTTCGCCTTAGCCTTTGTTGGCTTAAAATCCGGTGGCCGAAAGTTCTTGTGCATAGATAATAAGGCCTTCTCACCATACAGCTTCGGAGGTAAGACCACAAAGCCTCCTGCCTTAATGGCCAACATAACTGAACATTAGTGTGCCTGTATATGCTAGCGCAGAGGGCATATACGGGTGCATATACAGGATCATAAACAACAGCATTTATAGGAACATTACCATGATGATGATGCTTATGCGGTCATGCCCTTTGGAACGGGTGAGCAGTACGTATACATGTGCTCAGGCCAGCCGCTAGTGCAATCTGTTGGCTGCCAGTACCGTACACCGCGCAACTTAATGCTGATATTTGAAACCTGTAATTTTGAGCAAAGTAGAGGGTCGGGAGATATTATGCGCGAATATGGTATTCCTCCTCACTGCAAAATATGACCTATAAAATGCTTTCTGCGATCACATCAATGAGTTCCACCTGCCATAGAAAATCAATGGAAAGTACCAAACATTTCAAATTCGCGCGGTGATCCTCGGTGTTCAGCGCCACTCGCCACATTGTGGTAGCCACGCAAAGTAGAAGTGTTTATCGAGATTTCCTGAGCTTTTTCAATACAAAAACAAAAACAAAAATGCATTGGAATGTCTAGACTGCCTGACTACTGCTATGAATCAATCTGTCCAGATCAAAAACGCAACACATGCGTCTCCGCAGAATGTTATACGCCGCGCACGTGCCAGCTATTGGAGGCTGCAAAAGCTCGCGCAGAGCGCTCTTGGACTACACGGCGGTAGAGATGCAAAATTTACGCAAATTTTGAACCACCAAGAAAAAACGTTTTACTCAGCTTTTTGCAGACGATGTGGAGAAAGTTGGAAACAAGTTCTATTTATGTTCGAAAACAGTTTATTGTAGAAGGTCAAGAGCCATAATTCACATAATGTAAATCTCCAGCGTGTAATATTTTCTGGCTTTTAGCAAATAAATGCAAAGGTTAACAGATGGAAGCCGTTCTATAAGCATTCTAAACAGAAGCCTTCTAAACAGGCATGACTTTCGTGAATTGTTACGACAGTTAGAACGCCAAATACTAAAATGCCTTGTTTCTTCTGCGGCTGCTTTCTTACAGGAGCAGAGGGTTTCACTGCATAGAAGTAAACGTCAGTAAAGTAAAACACCTGTAACAAAGAACGTCTTGCGCGTTTTACAGCAACAGACGTTTAGCGCTTGTCGTCATCATCTTCCTTAAGCGCCAGCCTCTAAAGGTTCGGAATTTTCTAAGCTTTATTTACAAGATGATACAACAGGCCTAGTTTCGTCATTCATTCAACCATTAGAACATGTCAACGCGAGGTGAAATGAAAGATCGAGTAGTAACTCCTACTTAGAGCGAGCACCACTGGCATCATCTGAAGCCTTCTTCATCTGGTGGAGATGTTCTGCGTGCACAAAAGGACGCTCTTAAGCCGTTTCATTAGGCAGCCTGTTCCTACGCAGAGTATGAACGTTGGCTAAGACGGGTCAGTTCTGCTCACAAGCAGTGATGGTGTAATATGCGCAGCGTGTGTAGCCAGTGGGAGCATCGCTTTATTCGTGCAGATTCTCTCCCACAATGTTGAAGCCCGCATGTGGCTAGACGAGGCCCATATTCTGGACTTCAAACATACGCATTCGTTGATCCTGTATACTGAAAAATCCGAATAGACAATTCAGTCTTCGAGGTTCATGTCCTTACTGTGCTCCGAGGTTCAGTCAACCGCAGACAAGACATGATCGTCATTTATATTTTCCCTCATATCTTGGGTCAATCAGATTTGCTACACAGTGCATGGAATGAACTGTGAACGCTTTTTCTGTGTTTAAGACCCGCTCTCTTGGACATGACCTTTAATTGTGAGGCAGCTGTAGAATATTGTAAGACAATGTGATGAACATAGTGATGGGAATGTTGTAATCTTCCGATGCGAAGCAAAATCTTGTTTTTAGTTTGTCCTTGGCTCGAACCGAAAAACTGTCATAGAAAACCAATGTGGTGAGATTTTGAGAACAGCAAACAATTACAAGCGTCCCGAGGGAACACCTACAGGTACTCTGATTCCTATAGTGCTATCTTGCGATATGTGAAAATAAAACTGCGTTCGGAAACAAATTCCCATTGAAAAGATGCACTTCCCCAGAATTCCTGGGTATGTAAGGATTTTCGGCGAGATCCCGTTCACTTGGCGAAAGAAGTCAGCACGGAACATTCGATCTCATTTCCTCCACTAGATGGAGAAAGAGATGAGAAAATTGCTCAATAAAGAGAGCACATGCCGTTTCCGTGTTGCTGGCATTGTCGGTTGCCAACGCGTTTACCTTAGCGCTACCGAGCGATTCCGTAACAGCAGAGATTTCTTCTTTCATATAGTCCGCGGTATCCTATTAGTACCGGTGTAGATTGACTTTAAAAACAAAGGCGAGGTTGTGCAGAGTACAGTGTTTACGACAGACTCTCTTCGCACACCCAGTCGTCAGCGTCAAGAGTGATGCACGAAGCCTTTTGTGAGAAGGTCTCAGCGTGCTTTAAATGAAGCCTGCCAGTGTTCATTTATCGCTAAGGTAAACAGAGAGTTAGAAGCATATACAGCCTTTGTCTCCATTTTATCGGCATTCTTGTGCGCTTGAAGTGATGCTGTGCCGATGAACTGAGTAACCATTTGACTCACTGACCTTTCGCTGCTTGCTGCACTCATGGCTTCGCTTTAACTGCGACTGTTACGTGAAGGGCTGCGAGAATGGCATCGTGACGTCACTTTCTGTCCAGGGTATTTCATCATTGAGAAATGTTTTGAAGACTTCAAGAGGCGAGTGGCAATGGGAAGAGCGTAGCTGCTGTTGTAGTAGTTGCAGACTGCAGGTCCACGTTTTCCGCCAACGTTCTGTCCAACCATAAAGTGCAACCGCAACTAAGTCGGCAGTGACCCTGAGATGGAAGAATCTGCTTTCATGTTGATTTTAATGAAAACTTTTCAATAGTTATACACAGGCGCACGTCGGAAAGCCAGCAATAACAGCAATAACATGCACCAAAACACAAGGAATTTCACCCAAGTTACAATAACCAAATGACGAGGCTTTGCTGACGGCGAAGCGGACATTGCATGACATATATCGGCATGACATGATGGTCAGTCATCGTTCGGTGTTCCGGTTTAGATTTTGCACTGTGAGTTCCCGAAGGTTTCTTTGTACATTTTCTACTCAGGAACTTTTCGCTATTGTTTTAGCGTATTTTGGCTTGTTAGCGCATTTGGATAACAAGACGGATAAGTGCGGTTTGTGCACACGCACGCACACACTCGCACACAAGAATTCATTATGTGGTGGCCACTCATTTCTTGACAAATCAGCTCTGTTAACTCATTCACAGGAATAGCAGGAATGCTTTTAGGGAATCACAATACATGCTAGACAGCAGCATTTGCAATGCTCTGCCACTGTGCTCCTGTTCTGATCACGGACACTCTGGGCTGGGAACTTTCGGAACAGACGGCACCTCTGGATTGCTTGGATTTCACCTTCAGTAGATTAAAACTGCACAGCATTCCCATCTCTTCGTTTAACATGAAGGCAGCTGTCGCCCACTCTCAGAAATTACAGTAATAATCCGTGTATTTATGCGAGGTAATGATGTGCGCGCGAGAGGCACATAAAATTAAGAACTATTATGTCACGCAGAATTTTGTGTGACTCTCGAGCGCACATCATTACCACGCATGAATGCACCTTCTTCTCGAACTGAATAGAATGAATGCGTCTTCTCGTTTTGGAAGGGCTGAATTTACTTGATTTTACTGGAAACAGTAGTCACGAAACATCATGATGCAAAACCAACTTTATTCCATGTGCTTTAGAAAGTAGCCTGAGTTATCACTGCCAATGCTTTCAGTAGTAGCTGCGGCCGTATCCTCCGTGGTGGCCGCCTCCATATCCACCTCCTCCGTAGTGTTTTCCGCCGTGTCCATAGCCGCCGTAACCTTTGCCGTAGCCGCCATAGCCGCCGTAGCCGCCGTGGTGCCCACCATAACCCATGCCGTGCCCGCCATAGCCGCCATGGTGCCCACCGTAACCAGTCCCGTAGCCGCTCCCATGCTTCCCATAGCCGCCACCGTAACCGCCGTGACTGCCGTAGTTTCCATCAGCGAAGGCAAGGCCAACAGCCAGGACAAGGACTAGAAAGGTCACCTAAGCCCGAACATGAATGTGGAAACAAAAAAATTTGCATGGACGTAGTCAGGCTGGCGATGATGATGAGATGCATTAAGAATAAATTTCGGCGCTTAAATAGGCGGAAAAATACAAGCGCCTCTTTGGTGTTAGTATATCTAGTACAAGCAACATAAATGTAGTGGGCGGGCATTGAATTCGGTCTTTGTGCCTCAGTACAGCACGATACCTTTCAGACTGTGCACACCCTTGGTATAAGTTCTCAGGCGACTTTGCTAGCTTTTCTGCCATGTAGTAGCGCAGTTATGGCACCCCTGAAGCCCGAAATATATGTAGGACGATTTTAACCGCCGTCTTCAGCTTAAATACTTTTTGGTCGTAAGGATGCGTAGGTGATTTGCTCTAAGGGTCAAAAGCAAACATAATGGTCTCAAGACTTTTGAGTAAAGCTCTACATTTTGTTAAGTTTGACTGCTTTTTTAGCGTTTCTAAAGATGAAAGTTCGTCCATATAATTGCACGTTGGCACCGGCCTTTTTTACATATTATAGGCCTCCAAAAATACCACCAAAACAAGCACGCTAATTAAGGTAAAATATGAGCCCACTCACACAACTTTCTTTCACATTTATATACTTTTATTATGCATCTTTCACATGCAAGCTGGCATGATTCTATAATTCGGGTTGCCAAAACTAATCCCTAATATGTCATACTAATTAAGCAACAAGAATCTTTATTTTTGAACTGTTCTGCCGCCTTATGAGCCCAGCACTACATGTTCGAAGGTGATAAGCGGTCAGCGTTTACCTTTGGCCTAAAACGAGACTAAAAATTAAGGTTCCAGTTACATTTCATACAAAACAATCGCGTAGCGCTCTCTCACCTTTGAAATATCTTAGTTTCCATATTTCGCACGACATAACAGGAATCCTGCATGTTGATAAAATTTCAAACACGCTAGCCGTGCGCTAGTCTATCTAGGCCGTAACCATTCCCTCGCACCCTCTTCTGCTAATCTTCTGTCCTATACAACGCTCCGGTGACCAAAACATGAATATGCTTGTGCTGTTTTTGATCCCCACGTGTGTAATCTAATCAACGTTCTAGAATGAATTCAAAACCGCGGATTTAGATTCATTCTTTTGACTTACTCTTACCACGAAAGCATCAGCGCTCTAAAATCGTGCCTTCATCTTCCCACTCTTGCCTCACGCTGTAAAAAAGCACGCCTTTGCTTTAACCACAGATACGTGCGCAGCCTTCCATCGGAGCTCCTGCTCATCAGACCAGTGCATCGTCTTTTCTGGCGCAATCATCGTCACGCCGTTTATCGTCAGCGCAGGCGTATTGTCACATTTCAGCAGTGCTTCTCTATGAAGAGCCAAAAATTTAAAGGACCTTCCCGCCTAAGTTGTTACGCAAACAGACCGTTCCCGCTTTTAATCCAGCATTGAAAAAGACCATGGTCATCCATGATCATCTTTTTACCCGCCCTCTTTTTTCAGGCCCCACCTCTCATTTAATGCCCCGTGACACGGGTCTTTCAGGTTCATAAAAGAAATATAAATAAATTCTCAAAATTAAGTTTAAAATTTAAATTTATGGCGGTCACCTTTTGCGCACATAGCTTTCTATCTTAAAAAGTATTTCAACTCTTACACATGACTACAAAAGTAAAATTCTTCATCACCTACGATATTTGAAGGCAGCTATGTTCGCCTGCAGACTGCGCGCATTACTTTAATAATTCCCAACAATTTGTTTACATTCGATGTACCAGTATGAAATGCCGTCATGGCACTATAAACACAACCCTTGGGCCCGAGGTTTCAACCCGCATACTAAGCAGTGAGTGAACTAATAGGGTTCTTACGGTGATCTTCATGGCGGTTCCGGTGATGCTTCCAGTGCTACTCGTTTACTGTGTGCAGAAGGCAGATATTGAAGCGCTTAAATACGCCTTCTTTGGCTGGCAATTAACGCGTGCGGCCCATTATGCGTGCCTCATTACAGGATAGGTCTACCACCTCGGCGAATTCTGCGCTGCTGAGTTCGACTCACGTTACGCAGAACGCGCATATTATGTGTTTTACTTTAGCCAGCTCACTAGCTTATTTATTACTTTTCCGGACTACGTGATACGGTTCCATTTTAACACTTTGGCAGCCATCTACAATAGTCCTCAGCAGCAGCAGCATAACTACGCCCGCTGCAGGAGAAAGGGCTCTCCCATATCTCTCCAATTTACCCTGTCCTGTGCAAGCTGGGCATATCATATTCCTGCATACTTCGTAATCTCATCTGCCCACCTAACTTTCAGTCACCCCTTCTAAGCTTGCCTTCTCCTGGAATCCAGTCAGCTACCCTTCACGACCATCGGTTGTCTTGCCATCGCACTACATGCTCTGCCTAATCCCACTTCATCCTCGTGATTTGGACTAGGATGTCAGTAACCCTCGTTTGTTCCCTCACCGACTCTGCCATCTTCCTGCCTCTTAGCACTACACCCATCATTTTTCTTACCATACCGCACTGCGTTGTCCTCAATTTGAGTTGGACCCTTTTAGTTAGCCTGCGCGTTTCTGCCCAATATATGAGTACTGGTAGGATGCTGCTGTTGCATGCGTTGCTCTTGAGGGATCCATCATCATCGTCGTAGTGAATGGCGAAATATATTTACTGCCGGAGCGTTGGAGGGGATTTAAATATCCGCCAACACTTCATCGTATTCATTTCGCTACGCGACTTCGACACCACATAAGTTGGTTTCGCAAAAGGTCCAGGCCGCCAACGTTGCCGGCGCAAATGGCTCCGTTTGAAGCCACATCCGCAGCTCTTGGCGAGGTCAGTCAGCCATGGCTGCAGAGGGCTTCAACTTTAATTGCAACTAAAATTTTTTATCACCATCATCACCGGCCTCTTCCATGATTCACCACCGTTTGCCACACTGCCCTGCATGCTCCTCTGGCGCCTTCATCATTCATCTCTTCCTTCTGGCACCTGCATGTGCACGTAACCATGTTTCTCGCTTTTCAACTTCACAGCCTCCTTCCACTCAGCTGCAGCTGCCGCGACGCTCCTCCCTGCTTACCCGGCTTACTCCGAGGCCTCAAAATGACCAGTCAGGGCTTTTAGTGCGAATTCAAACCGGCTCACCAGTGGGTGTGATGCTTGACCTCGAGGGGAAACTTGTGCAGGCCATAAATAAATAAATATTGCGGTGACTGCGATTCAAACCCGCGGCAGCGCGAGAATAGCTTCACTGGCATCTGCACGATAGCACTATACTATCGCCGCTGCCAGCTATTAAAGGTCAGCATACCCTCGTGCTGTGCATTGCAAATCATCTTCATCACCTAACTCTACTAATAAGCATTCTACTAAGAAAAGAAGCGCCAACAGAAACAAGACGTAAGAAGTGACACGGACAAGCGCTTGTTCGTGTCACTTCTTACGTCTTGTCTCTGTTCGCGCTTCTTTTTTTAGTAACATGCACCAACTAGCCCAGCAAAAGGTTCTACTTTAATAAGCATTCTCTTTGCGCCCATACACATGCAATAAAACAGTGTAGCAACAGTCCAGATGCAATGCTTATACCAAGAACAACATGAACTCTTACACCCATCGGCAGCTGCCTAGTTCTTGTCCCACAACCAATATCGCCACGGTTCAACAGGCTTTCTGCGCACTCTTTCAGACGCCCAGTCAACCCCTTGTCCTGTCTGCGGTGCTCCGTCATTTGGCTGTGTACCATAATAATTGGAGCCATTCAGCCGCAGTAAGCGTAGCAGTTCCATATAACCACCCGCACCATAGCCTTTCTTGAAACCCTCCTCGTCCCGCTCATGAGTCCTTAGTCGGTTCAGAGCTCCTTCGCGCCACGACCCTTGGCCGGCTGATCCGGTTAGTGCCCACGACATCATGGTGGTTGAACTCAGTCCGCAAACTCCGATCAGAGTCCGCATTAGGCGTACACGATCCATCTGCAGATGAAAAAGACACAAATGGCTAATTGATAGCACATATCTGGAAATTGTGGACAAGTCCATTTCTTCAACGGGAAGTTGTTTTTGAATGCAATTTTTGGCGTATTTTGAGACTCCACCATAACTATCAATATATCTGCAGATCTCCTCTCTGCAGATAATTTTCTTGTGTTTATTGTCAGAACGACACGCTTGTGGTTTTTTTTTATGGCAGTCTTCAGTACACAGCCCAAGTTTTGTTCACTGGCAAATGCTTTTTGTTTTTGCATTCTCCTTAAGTCGTCCAGTTTTGAAAGTGTACCTTGACAAATACTATAATCCAAGCGTCAGTTTACTCCTAAGAAGGCGCAGGCAGCACTCCTGCACCGTTGGTGGGGGGAAAATGTTTTCTTGACATGTTTAGGAGGGAGCGATGGACGCAGTCGAGGTGTGTAGTCTGTGCGTCGTTGTGCGATGCTGCTGCCCTTACGCCCCGTTGCTGGTGTTTATCTCTTTAGTGGTATATGTTACCTTGGCTACATGCAACCACTGCTATAATTTTTTAGTGCAACTCTTAAGCGCCTGTTTGTGGGTTGACCCGCCTCGCCGCAGTCGGTGTAACCGAGCTAAACCATAAAAAATAAATAAATAAACATTAGCGCCTCGAACATATCATCTTCGCTGGCAACTGCACGAGAGCTCTAGGCTATCGGCGCAGCCGATCACTTTTTTTTCTTTATTGCATGGAAGAACTTCTGTAGAAAGGAGGAAACTTCAATCAGACTAGTTCGCGTCTCAAGTTACCGGGCTGCTTAATATGAGCCGCCCATAGCCCTAACTCACCACTGCATCCCCATCAAAACATCAAAATTCAGGGAGGCACACACAAGCATCTAGGCACGGCAGCCAGCTTGGAGGTTCGTCGCGAGCAGCATATACACTCCTCACCAACGCACACTGTTCCCGAAACACAGATTTGGACGATCTTGGTGGCTCGGCATGTCTGTCCATCATACGGCTTTTCCAAAGACTGAATAGTCCCATCAACACAAACACGTCATAAGGCACAACAGAGTTTTTGTCAACAGGCAGAAATCTAATAGTGTATGGTGTAATTTCAATGTCCTTCTTAAGAGTTCGTTGTAGTATGTCCCAAAAGAACATGGCATCACGGCACAGGATGAAGCAATGATCAATTGTCTCAGGCACGTTACACAGACGACAATTCACATTCCAGGGTACAAACATCCCCTTGTCATTAAGAAATGTCTTGACAGGCAGCGTCGCTGTGTGTAGTTTGAAAAAGAACGTTTTAGCGGCTGCCTGAATGCACATCCCCCTAACACGCTTTAGAACACTGATGTCCAAAGACCCCAGATAAGGCTGCCGATACAATGGTGTAGGGAACAAAGACTCAGTGAGAGCCTGGGTCATCTGCTTTCTAGAGAGGCTATACAGGTAATCTAAAGAGAAGCGCACAGTGAGAAAATTGAAAGTGTCAGCAACCTCCTTAAGAAATCCCCATAAAGTCCCCTCACGAGCCTGCACAGTCGGTGCGAATAAGTAAGGCAAATGAAAACTAAGCCGCCTAATGAGCACAGCTACCAGAAACGGGTCGTTTGCCGATTTGAAAAAGAAAAAACGGGAAACGAGTTGATGTACGAACAGGTGAACAAGGCCCACTCCACCACCCTCTAAGGGAAGGAACAAGTTGTCACGCCTCATCGGCTCCCAAACGAATGCTGCAAATATTCTATGTATTGCTTGCACCTTCCTCCTCGCACAATCCAGGACTTGAAGGACATACGCGAGCTTTGCAAACAAAAAAATGTTACAGACCTGTGCCCTCGCAAACACTGAGAGTTCCCTACCCATCCAAGCCTGTGTTTGCCGCCGTAGAGTTACAGTTTGTGAATCCCAGTAGGCTGTACTGTTGCGAACTTGGTGCAGCGGAACGCCTAGGTACTCCAGAGGGCTACAGTTCCAGCATATACCACCGAAGTGGCTTGACCTAGTTCCGCAATGACCCAACCAAAAGCCTTTGGATTTCTCTAAATTAAGAGCCGCGCCTGATACATCGCAGAACTGTTTAGTCAAGTTTAGAGCCTCGAGTACACTCTTTTTGTCAGAACAAAAGAGGGCGACATCATCAGCGTAAGCTAAAACTTTAACTTCACATTGAGCCAGAGAGAAACCACGGATAGCTGCGCTGTTAATTATACTGAGACAGAGGGGTTCCAGATATAGGGCAAACAACAATGGAGACAGTGGACATCCTTGACGAACAGATGCTTCTAGTGGTACTGGTTTCGTTAGCTCCTGATTAACAATAACCCTTGTATAGGAGTTCTTATAGCACAGCCTTATGCCTTTGAGCAAGACGTCACCAATATTTGCATACTCCAAGACCGCGAACAAGAAATCGTGCCGAACTTTATCAAACGCCTTAGCCAAGTCAATTTGAATCAGAGCTACTTGGCCTATCTCATCTGATACTGTCTCTAATACTGAACGTGCAATATGGATATGTGTTTGAATACTGCGGCCTCTAATACCACAGACCTGATGCGGACCTATCAAGTCCATAATGACGAGCTGCAGACGACTGCTAAGAACTTTGGCAAAAATTTTGTAATCAACATTGCAAAGGGAAATTGGACGATATCCCTCAACAGTTTTCAACCGATTAGTATCTTTGCTTTTGGGAATTAATATTGTGTGCCCAGAATAAAAAGTGGGAGGCAGGACACCCATATCATAAGATGCTTTGAAAACTTCCATCAAAACAGGCACTAGGCAAGGCGAAAATGTTTTATAGAATTCGCTAGTAATACCATCTCGCCCAGGAGATTTCTGGCTCTGCAGGGCAGAAATGGCTGATTGAATTTCATCCAAAGTGATAGATCCCTTCACTATAGCACACTTCTCATCATCAAGTCGAGGGAAGCTTCCAAGCAAGGAACTGTAATCGAAACCCTGACTTGGATCTTCGCAACTGCCAAACAGCTTCCGATAATAGTCGAAGAAAGCAGCAAGAATACCCGGCGCATCACTGTATGTGCAATCACCATACTGAATTTCCAATATTTCCTTCGCAAGAGCATTCTCGCTTTCATCACTCAGTTCCCGACGAGAAGGCTGCTCATCAAGAAACCTTCGGGACCTAGATCGTATCAAGGCCCCCTTATATCTGTCTGTCGCAAATTGTTGAAGCTGTGCTTTTACGTTATTAATCTCTTCGAGATAGGCACCCGGGCTTACCCTCTCTAGCTCATGTAGCTCCGTTAGGGTGCGCCCAAGCTCACGAAGGTGGTGTCTCTTCAGGAAAGCGATTCTTGCTGAGGCCTCAATTGCCAAGTTTTTGATCTCCTGTTTAAACAAGTCCCACTTTTGAAAAATGGAAAGATCACGACGTGACCATACGTCCTTCAAACAAGTAGGTACAGCACGCTGAAAGATTTCGTCTGGGAGCAGACAGTTATTCATCTTCCACAACTCCCATCGAGGGTGAAGTACATGCCGAGTGTACTTTCCTATCTGAAGAGACACCATACAGTGGTCACTGAAGAAAATGGGCCGCACCCAGTAGCCAAACACACTTGCTAATGCGTCAACAGAAACGTAAATTCTGTCAAGGCGAGCATTAGAGGAAAACTGAAAATGAGTGAAATGTATACTGTCACCTTTTTCCTGCCCCACGTCCACAAGACTATATTCAGAAACCAAATCGGTAAGTAATGCAGCACTATGGTCGTATCTCTTACATACCACTGAACGGTCCTCATCCCTACAAACGCAATTAAAATCTCCCAACAATATAATTTTGCGGTCCGTGCACAAATGTTCACCTAATGACAGAAAAAAAAGCCTTCTATCGCGCTGCTTTGTGGGGGCATAAACACAAATAATCCGCCACTGTACACCTGAAATTGTGAGATCACAGCATATAAGTCGCCCCTCGTCATCTATGCAATAAGACATGGCTGTCATCTCTAGCGTGTTCGCCAGGAATAGCATACAACCTCCGGATAAGCCTCTCGCGTGGCTAACAATAATGCTGTATTCCGACAAAAAAGGCTCAAGAGCAGCTGCTGTCTCTTCATCAGAGGACAACTTTGTTTCCTGGATAGCGGCTACACATACACTCCATTTCTTTAAGAGATGCGTACCTCACACCTCGGGTTAAACTGCAACACACTCTCGCGCTGTGCCGTCTTCTTCAACTAATACTGCTATCGGACTAAAATTCAGGGGGACACTTTGTTGACCTAAAGTGCGGTGAGGCGAAAGTCTTTAGCGCGGTGTTGCTCCTTGTGTCGCTGATGTGTGATGAAGATGTCGATCAAAGACTACAAAGAGCGTTTACGCGGCATCCTTCCAGATCGGCGTTCAGGAGGCGTCTAGCAATACTTCCTGGAGAGCATTCCTCTGAAACGATGGTGGCGCCACTCAGTGACGTCTATTATTTTCTTTGCAATGCCACCAGACTTATCTCGATTGATCGCGGCTGCGCGCAACTGCTTCCACATTTTTTGTCATTTTTTATGACTGGCAGGTGAGTCGGAAACATCCTTCTCACGGACACCTTGGCGAGTCATGAGTCATTAAAGGCTTTCGCCTTAATATACACATTCTCGCGCGGTGCGTTGGACACCACCTTCTTCATCGACTAATACTACTATCGAGCTGATATCGTCGCCAGACGTGTCCACAACCGAGAAGAGCAAAACAGTGAACCTAAAGAGCCTGAGACACCAACAGAGCTGCGCTCAAATTTCGAATTATTAAGAGCAGTCATCGTCCTTAGATTTCTTTTTTTTATTGGCCCAGTGTGTCATTTCTAGTTAGGTTATCCGCGGTTTTACGAACAGAAAGAACGTGCATTAGACTGCTATTTGTTCATGGCACCACTACAGAAAACGACATCTTTATAGAAAAGACTTACGCAGGTTGAAAGAGCATTTGCTTATTTACAGAAAGTAGGGACACAGTTTGTTAAACGAGCTGTTCCCTCTAAACGAGTCGGGGCACATCTGCGCGAGCTGTTTGTTTTCCATAGCCTATGTGGCCATCCAGCTGTTAAGAGAAATAAAAGAAAGCAAGGTACTTTCTTTTCAAGCACGCCCTTTATTGGTGTGCTTTACGCAACAGCAGTCTGGGAAATTTAAAGATGAATGCGTCATTTGAAAGCGTTGGAATTGAAAATTGTTGATTGTCAACCTAGGGCCGTCTCCGAATGAAAGGAATTGCTGCATTTATTCACACGCTAGAGGTGCTCTGAATTGCGCACGACATAATCTACGTATCTTCTCGGAATGGAAGCACTCAATTTACAACATTTTATGGGAATATGTAGACATAAGAATGATGCTGCAAAATCAACTTCATTCTGTGTGATTTAGAAAGGCGCCTGACTTATAGCTTTCAGTAGTTTAAATGGCAACCGTATCCTCCGTGAAGGCTTTCTCTAATATCTACCTCCTTAGTAGTGTTTTCCGCCGTGTCCGCAGCCGCTGTGATAGCAGCCGTTAACTCTGCCGTAGATACCGTATCTCCAATCATCGCCCATGCTGTAGCCACGTCCGTAATTGCCATTGCAGCCGCGGTAACTATCATGCATTTCATAGTATCCGCCAGCAAAGGCATTGACCAACAGCCACGCCAAGGGCCAGAAATGTCACCTCATGTCGAACATTCGCGAGCAGAAATTTCTCACATGAAAAAAAATTATGTTGCTTTTATAGAAATATTGAATGTAGTGGTACCTTATTATGAGGTGCAACAAAATCTTAACGTGTTCCCATCGATCGCATCAAGCAGTTAGGACTGCCATAGAAAACCAATGGGGAACGCTTTTGAGTATAGCAAAAAACGCTAATAGGAAAAAAAATTCAAAACTACCGCTCGGTGGTCGGCGGATACATTGATTGTTATGCTAAAATTTGACATTATATGAAAATATTGCGTTCATCAACGGTTTTCCACTGAAAAAAGCATTCCTCCAGAATTTTTGGGTCTGTACACCCGAGAATGAATAAGTATTTTCCCAAGAACATTCAAACTAACTCTCAGTGCGGCATTAGACAAGAAAATTCAAGCGCCGCTTTGTTTACTGCAAGCCATGTAAATGGACGGGAATGCCAGAGCACTCTGTCCTTGTGGCCCACTACCTTCAGCACGCTATATACCACAACATTTCTAAAGTTCCTCGGGCTATCTGACTTACTTTTCAGCCTTGTTGTATAGCAGTTGTGCCATCGCGGAAGCTCTGACATTATTTAGGATGAGGAGAGGCGCCATGTTCAGCTTTAAAGATATTATGGCCTTAGAGGCGACTATCTGATTG
This sequence comes from Amblyomma americanum, assembly GCA_030143305.2. NCBI lineage: Eukaryota > Metazoa > Arthropoda > Arachnida > Ixodida > Ixodidae > Amblyomma > Amblyomma americanum. The sequence continues at coordinate 39,726 of JARKHS020026097.1, read as the reverse complement.
GCTATAATGCTCAAAAGCAAACTAAATAGCCCTAAAGGGTTTTGAGCAAGCTTGTTCATGTCCTTAAGTTTGGCGCATTGTTTTTGCGTTTCTAAAGATGTGTTGCATACGTATACAGTACAGGCCACAAAACTTCTGCCAAAAAAATCACGTTAATTGATATGAAATCCCAACCAGCACCCGCCTTCCTTGACATAACTTTTGTTCAGCGTTTTGCCTATGCACGCTGTCATGTATCTTTATTGGCGTTTTGGACATATTGTGGAGAGTCCCCACTCAATCCTAACACATCATGACTAATTGGCAGTGAGAATGCTTATTATTTGAAGTGTTAAGCGGTCCTGCGCTTCTGCCACTGGCGGTTTGAGGGCAGCATGCAAACATAATTCAATGTTAGCAAAAAAAAGCATAAAAATTAAGGTGGAATACACTTTTCTTCAAAGACTTCGTGCGCGCATCTTAAGAACCTAAGAAGAATATGCATAACATAAGACCCGAGCGTTGCTTTTTCAATCTCAGAACTGTCTTTACTAAAATATCATAAAAAGAAACATCCCGTTTGCTGCTTGGTTTCAGTGACTGTTGACTTCCTTTTGTGTTAAGAAAAGCCCCTCTTAACGCTTTTGTGCATATTTTTGCTCGGTCTCCTTACTTTTGTGGCGCCATGTTGCGGTTGGTTCTTCTTCTCGCTAAAGAAAGATTAAAAACGTCATCTTCTAATGAGCGCTGAATCTTTGTAGGCGTTCCCTGCCTTCTTGTGTACCTTGACCCCATGCGCATGTTTCCATGCATCTACAAACATAAATATATGCATGCTGTGATGCTCCTCCCAGCACAGGTACTTACAAAACGATGATGATGATAGGTAGGCTTATTTTAGAGCCCTTTCAAACGACCTTATTCGCTATGCTACTGAGATTGTGCGCGTATATTTTCGGGAAGGGACGAAACAAGCCTGTCAAGCTGCTTATGTTTCTTCTCGTTTAAAAAAAAATTTCAAGAGTGCTTCCTTGCTCCGTTTTTATTCAAGAGCTTTGGCTCACACATGCTGCAAACAACGCACTGTTGTCTCGGTAGTGTCAACGCCCATAGCCTCCATGGTGACCGCCGTATCCGCCACCTCCGTGATGCTTTCCGCCGTGGCCGTAGCCGTGGCCGTGGCCGTATCCGCCGTGAGGCTTTCCATAGCCTCCGCGGTGAACTTGGTGGCCTCCTCCGTATCCTTTGTGACCCCCAGCGTAGCCGCCATGACCTCCGTAGTGCCCGCCAGCCAAGACAAGACCGATTGCCAAAGCAAAAACGAAGAAAGCCACCTGTTCGCAAATATAGAAGTAAAGAGTCAGATACAATTAATGCAAAAATTCTTAGATGGATTGATCATAAGCTTTTTAAAGTAAAGAAAGCGCAATCATTTCCCGTGTCTAAATATCAATCATCTTTTGAAACAAATGTTGAAGAATGGAAAAACACGTTGATAGACAAATCTTTTTTAATCGGTAAGCAAATATAAATAACATATATTGCAACCGCACTTATTGTGTGGGCAGTTCCTTAGAAGATATTTAAGAAGTCGCTAATATATTGCAAGGTGCAAAAGCGGGCTGAGGTAATGACACGAAAAAAAAAAGATTAGCTCAAGTGACGTCAGCGGAGCGCGAAATCGCACAGCACGCTGGTGTGGTCCCGCGGTTTGCGAACGCTCCTGGGGCTCATCATCAGCGTATTCGTAACCCCAGTGCCGAGCTTCGTCATCTGCAGTCTTGTGGCACGTCATTTTTGCTAGTCTATATATCCCGCACCTATACAACGTCTGCTTTCTCTGCATTGGCAAACATTGTCCTTCAAAGTAGTATAAAAATGAAAACTCCAGCTTTGCGCAGAGAACACAAAATTTGGTTTGATATTCAATGGTTTTTGGTTGGAGTTCCAGTATATGCAAGTTTTAACGGCACACGGGTAAAACGCGCTAAAACTTGGGAATCGCTGCTTGGAAAATCATGACATCAGAAAGAAAAAACAATAAAGCCTTATGGCTTTTTCTTCGAGCAGTACTGCGTTCATTGCATTCGATTTTTTTTACCAAACCATTGATGTTTTACAGCGTAAACTATTGGAACAATAAAGGCAAAGGCTTTGTAACACCTTTTTAGGCTAGCAGATGAATCTCTACTTTAAAAGTGCTTAACCCGGTCAAACAAGACGGAGAATGTATCAGGCTACAAAGAGCTATTCAGTTGAAGATTGGCACCCACACATACAGTATGAGTAGTTATTAGTGCGCTCCTGTTCTTCGCCTCCTAATTAGGTTGCACATTTTTGTTAGCACCGATTTTTATTCAGACTTATGCCTTCAAGTTCACATATATTGGTGAGATATCGAGTGGCAGTAATTGTGCGCCCAAGCTAGGTGTACTGGGGAGTTTCAAGAGCAAAAACCACCTAAACCTGTTTTTACCTCAAAGATTCCTTTTTGAGGATTCCGAGTCGTAGAAGGAATGATTGATTTCGTATGATTTGCTGTGAGTAAGGAAACTCACTGTAAAGAGTGACGATATCATCTTTTGATTGCTTGCTATACATAATCCATCGCGGACAGAGAATTTTTAGATTGTAGTAATATGTGCAACATCGGCACCCCGCTCGGGCAAAATATAAAGGCAGAACTTACGGTAAACTTCATAGCTGCCTTGTAGTCTGTTGCTTGCAGGCTCGTGTTTGGCAATGGCCGCAGACAGCTACCCTCTGGTCTTAAATAGAAGTTCTTCCCTGACGCTGTACACGTGTTAAACATATTCCCTGCCACCACGTACACCAACGTTTAGCGCCGTGGCAAATTCCATACGTTGGTTTGAAGTAAGGTTTACAGCAGGAGAATACATGAGCTCACATGAGCTTTATGTTACTGGACTTTTTTCTTGTAGTTTCAGTCTGTTCCAGAATCTCGCATAACTCCGCCGGTAATAGGCGCCTACTGTCTCTCAGTACGCACTTCGAGGCTTTACGGTTGCCTGGAATTTGTAGACGTAACGTACCGGAACTTGCTCGTCGTGGTTAAAATTTTGACGCAGTGCCCACGTGTCCGTTATACAAGCTGTGGTTTATGATGAACCAGTTCAAGTATTAAGTGCAGCAGATTTTTGCGCTTAAATCTGTAACTGAAAAATATTGACCCAGTGATAAAGCAATCTCTCAGAGTATATCCTTTAGAACATTTCCTATATGCGTTCTGTGAGCATGATTTCTGGACGCTACAGTCAGAAATCTTCAATGCAAACAGTAAATAAGCGTACTATATTCGGAGAATAAAAATCACAAAATGCCTACCTAACTGCTTTATGAGATATATCTCCCTGTTCTTTGTATTTATTCCTTGTTGCTCTTTGCATTGATACGTTTAGAAATGCCTCAACTTATATTTAGTATACTTTTTAATTTATTTATATCAACTAGCAAATTCATATCTTCATGAAATTTACACTGTCAAACTTGTAATAATCTGGCATAACTCTCGGGACTAAATTTAGGGTAACAAGCATGCCTTTAAGAAATACAAATGAGAATAAACCCATCCTGTATTCGATTCATATAAACAAAAGTCTGCACGGGAATCATTACCACACCGTATTTAAATACCATACTTTACGGCACATACCACTAAAGAGCTGCTTAGAAGCGTACAAAACCAGGCGGTGAATAGCACTGGCGGTGAATAGCACTGGCGAGATCGTGTCTTCCTGCCTGAAACCCTTCCTTAGCGGAATTTTATTTTCTTCTTTATTAAGAACTGTCGCAGCTGTGTAGTCGTTATAGACATATTCCAGTATTTTTACATAAGGCTCATCTACACCCTCATTCCGTGGTGTCTGCATGGCTGCTGAGGTTACTACTGAGTCAAATGCTTTCTTGTAATCTATGAAGCCTATATATGCAGGTTGGTGGTGTTCTGCACATCTCTCTGTCACATGATTGACAGTGCGAATATGGTCTATTGTCGAGTAGTCTTTAGGAAAGCCTGGCTGATTGTTTGGTTGATGCCAGTCTAAAGTTGTCCTCACTCTATTCGCGATTATCTTGGTAAGAACTTTGTAGGCAACGGAGAGTAAGCTGATCGGAATCTAAGTTTTCAAGTCTTCGACGTCCTCTTTCTTGTGCACTCAGATAACGTTAGCATTCTTCCAAGCTTCCGGTGTGCTCGAGTTGGTGAGGCATTACGTATACAAGGTGGATATTTTCCTACCACAATCTCCTCACCGTGCTTCGGGCCTTTAGGATGCCCGGAAAGGGCACTCAACCACTGTGATCCGCTAGGGGTGCTGTGGAAGCAGAGCTCACATATAGAAAGACACATACAGACAAGGTTGTGGCTTTTTCGCCGAAAGAGGCCTATACTGCTAAAGTAGTAAAAAAAAAGATAATTTAAGCTATGCGGAGAAACCCATGAACCAGAAAGCCAGAAAGGAGGGAGGCTGGCGGAGATTGCCGCGCCGCCGCAGGAGACGAAGACCGCCCAGGATCGAGAGCGGCGACAGCGGTATAGAGCAAACGGGTTGGGCCTTCAACCGTCGTCTCGAACGAGGTTCATTCTAGGAAGACAGAGCAGCACTGACAGTGCAGGAGGCATCAGCGCTAAAGTGTCGCTGCCTCCGCTTGATATTTGCTTCCAATGACGGCTATCCGCCAATCATTTAACTTAGCCCAAGCCTAGTTTCTTTGATATTTTGTTGTGGTGTGTCTCGGTCTTTTTGCTCTGTTTTAATGCAATCCGTATTTCTTGCGCTTAAACAAAAATAAAGAATAAACCTTGGCAAGGCTGAGCCCTGTGTATTTCTAGCCCTCCCGTTTCATCACACCATTTTTTGGCCGAAGCTGTAGAGGTATGTTTGTAAGCTGGTTTGCTCATGTTTATACGCATGCTGTGATGTTCTTTTCAACCCTCAAAACTCAGAAAGGAAGTGGTGCTGATATTAGGCATACTTAGGTCCCTTCCAAATCACTTGATCCTCTATGTTGGTGAAAAAGTATGCATCAATTACCAGCAAGATTCGCAGGCACTGGCGCTAATCGCGGAGGGGGGGGGGGGGGGGGGATACAGCATGCGAGCGTCCCCCCTCCCCCCTGAGATTCGTCCCGGGACTACTCAGTCGGCATCGAATGATATGAGCAGCACATGCAACGCGGGGAAGCAGCGGCAGCGAGGAGGTGTCATTCCTTCCGCAGAGTAGCTCATCAAATTCAGATGTTCAAAAAACAGTGCTGGAACGTCGCTGAAATTCGCTTAAACGTCCCCAACGTCACGGGCGCTGAACACAGACCAAAGAGCAGCACCTTAAATTCATATAGGCCATCGAGGAGTGATGAAGGTAGTTTTGTCCTGATCGTGTTCATCAACCTCTATCTGCCAGTACCCGCTCTTTAAATCAGTCGAGGAAAAATATTTGGCGCGGCGAAGTTAGTCAATTACAATCTGCCAGCAACCAAAGAATATGCGATGACTGCGTGTGATTGCTTTTACTTTTACTTCGAGCCTCTGCTTTCATGGCATTGAGTCGATCTGTGATTGAGACCGATGTTGAAGGGTAGACGCGCCTTCGCTTTCGAGGGCCGGCACCGCGCGAACTCTCGAAGCTTTCTTCGAGGTTTTTCTCTTGATCAGACCTGGCGAACGTTTTTACAATGCGCGAGACAGGCGCTGATAGATGCGACTCTCCCCTCGGAGGTATGCATAAAACTACTTCATATCAGTCTGTCTTCTCAGGTAAGGATTCGGGAACTTGCCTACAAGCATACTCCATCACTCACCCTATGCCTGAAATAAGCATAAGCGAGGATGGCATTTTCTGCTTACTGCGTAAAATAGACACAAAGAAATCTGCTCGGCTGGATGATATCTCACATAGTTTTATAAGTAAGTAAGCATCATGGGTTTCAAAATATTTATTTAGAATATTCAGTCTGTCAGTGCAAACCCTAACTATCCCGGATGACTGGCGCAGTGCTGAAATAGTTCCAATTCATAAGGGTGGTCCCGAAAACAAAAACAACTACAGGCCGGTCTCGCTAACAAACTCTGGTTGTAACTTACTAGAACATATTATTTACAAATCACTCATTAATCACCTAGAAATTAATCATCTACGCTACAGTCGGCAACATGGCTTTCGATCCCGATTATCAACAACCACACAGTTGGCAGAGATAACTTACGATATCGCAAATGCCCTCAATGTAAGGGGTCAGTTAGATGCCATCTTCTTAGACGTTTCTAAAGCACTTGACTTAGTTCCTCATCAAGACTTACTTACAAAACTCCAGGCTATATGTATTGAAAATAACGTAATTTCATGGATTAACTGCTTTCTGAAAGACCGCAAAAAATGCGTCAAACTGAAAAATTCCGCATCTGACAACTTGGATGTTTATTCAGGAATACCGCAAGGTTCAGTGCTTTTACCCTTATTATTCTTAATATACATAAATGATATCCATTTATGCGTTGAGCCTGGGGTACAAACCCGACTCTTCGCGGATGACTTAGTAGTGTATGAGGTTGAATATCAGATTAAACTAAACAATTCTTTATCGTCTATTCACACTTAGTGCATTAATTTGGGAACGAAACTTCATGCCGTCAAAACAAATAGCATAGATTTTACCAACAAAAAAACGGCACTAGATTTTTCATACACTGTAAATATAGTCCAGGTCGTAAAATCCAATTCTGTTAAATACCAAGTGGTGACGCTATCAAGCAATCTGAGCTGGGAACAACATGTAAGTAGCATATGCAAGAATGCCAAGGGAAAGTTGTATTTACTCAGAAGAAGATTACGCAATGCTCCTCCTGCTGTAAAACTTAATGCATATAAAACACTCGTGAGGCCGTCCTTAGAGTACGCTGACATTATTTGGAGTCCCCACCAGAAATATTTAATAGGCAGGTTAGAACGAATTCAGAACCTTGCAGCACGCTTTGTATACTCACAATTTCACCAGCGCTGCGACTAGGAACAAGAACAGAGAAGGAAGACAAGGACAAGCGCTACTAACAACTGAAAGTTTATTTGAAAAAAAACACAGATTATATGCACACAACTGACAACCCAAAGCGCCTGCGCATCCCCCACCAGGCACGCAAAAGAGAGTTAAAAATCTAGATACAAAATTTCACAAAATTTCGATAAGCAAGTTCAAAGGCTAAGGTCAGCGGGCTTCCCCAAAGATGTGATAGCGCTTGCTAGCAACAAGATCCTGAAGAAGATGAAGTCGTTTGGTAGACATGAAGCACAGGAAAATTCCGGCAATGACAGAACGAAGTATGCGGTAATACCCTACATACATCAGTTATCCCATAGGCTTAAGCAGGTTGGCACTAGATATGGGGTAAAAGTGCTCTTTTCGGTCCCTAATAAACTAGGCAAGGTTTGTGCTATTGTTGACAAAAGAGCCCGGGAACAGAAGCAAATAAGAGGCAAAAGAAAAAATGCATGCCAGGTGGATCATGAGTCAACCTTTGTGCCATGTGCAGAGGGAGTGGTTTATGACATACCTTTTAAATGCGGCAAGAGTTACATTGGGCAAACCGGTAAATGCATAAATACACGCTTACGTCAGCATAGAACCTCTTTGAATGGTGCTCCTTCATCAAATCTGTCCCTTCATTACAGAGATTGTCTTCTAAACAAACCCGGTGTGTCTAACAAAAAAGCATGCTTTCCTCTGCTTAACAGGGCTAAGATTAAATTCAGACATCCAGATCAGTTAACTAGGGAGTTGTGTGAAGCCTATCACATTCACAAGAACATCGACACGTGCGTTAGCACACCATCTGTAAACTTACATGAGTGTGAAATTTTGTATCTAGATTTTTAACTCTCTTTTGCGTGCCTGGTGGGGGATGCGCAGGCGCTTTGGGTTGTCAGTTGTGTGCATATAATCTGTGTTTTTTTCAAATAAACTTTCAGTTGTTAGTAGCGCTTGTCCTTGTCTTCCTTCTCTGTTCTTGTTCCTAGTCGCAGCGCTGGTGAAATTGTGAATATGTACCAACTAGCTCAAACCACCATTTTGCTTTGTATACTCGAACAATTCCAGGCACTCCAGCATCTCTAACCTACTAAAGAAAGCTGATCTACACAGCCTAGCTCAGCGTAGAGTAGTATCAATGCTGAAGTTTTTGCACCTACTTTACCTCGGACACTTGAACATAACAAAAGAAGCATACCTTAAGGGACCATTCCTTCACTGCTCATGGACTAACAATACGAAAGCACTTCGTCAATTCATAAGGCACATTAATGTTCACAAATATTTCTTGTTCCCTTCAGCTAACCATTACAGGAATAAACTACCATCTACTGTTGTGAACCGCAACACAGTAGAATCTTTCTTAGAACAAGTTAATCTCCTTGATCCAACATCATTCCCACCGTGATGCCTCTGTAATGATGAAATTGTATTGTGTATTTATAGGTGCATATACCTGTCTTCCTTGTTAGATTTGCCATTGTCATTTTTTTCTGCCTTGTATCCACTCCTGCATGAGCCCATGAAGGGCCTGCAGCATTTGTAAATAAATGAATAAATAAAAAATATTCGCTGCCCATCTTTTGTTCAAAAAAATGAAATAAGTACAGCACTGAGCAGTGCCTACCAACGTAACTTTCAGTTTCTTAAAACTGCGGGTGCGAGTAGAGAATTGGGGATTACCCTTCCAACATCTTGGGCCCACGCCTTCTCTGAGTAAAAAATAAAGGAGCAAGGATGCTGTGTTTATAGAGTAAGAAAGTGATGTTGGTTAAAAGGTGTCGATATCGTACAACCGCTGAACTGGAATGCTTAAACGGCAATGCAGGCTTTAAGTTCGAGGAAAGCTACAAAGCATAGCTTTATACTCCGCGCTAGAGGTCTTCACAGGCCGGTATTGAGACTGGGTCCAGCCTTACTTGCCGCTACTTCGATCCTGACTCCGAACCCGACTGCGGCCCGCCGCGCTATCAATTTCTAATGTCCGGCCCGACCCGATGCTCATTCCTTCGCGCCCGTGCAGGCCCGTTCGCTTTACATGGCGGAATCCGATCGCCCTTAAAATAAAAGAGAGAAATACAACAAGCAGTAATCGGACATTGTGTAGCAGATGAAAAAGTTGCAGAAAACAGGAAGAGGAACATATTGTTCGTACCAGCGACGAGTGCCTACCCAAGCTTAAGCGCAATCAGAAAAACCAGGTTATAAAAAGAGCAATGCATGCCATTCGTTTCAGTGCCGCGTGAGCAAACAATTTAAGGGAAAAAATTTAAAAAAACGACAGCTTTAGCGTAAGCGTAAAGCGCCAACTCCAAGAGCCCTTCCTGGGCGTTCGCGCTCAGCGTCGGCGCTCTTCGCGTACGCAGGAACGGGCTTCGAAAAGGGGCATGCATCTCCATGTTCCTGGTGCTGGCTCGCTTCCCCTCTCGAGCCGACGGATAGAATTTCAAGCCGTGGAGAGAATGGGTTGGGGGCAATGAAAGGACAACTTAAACCGCGAAGAAAAGTTCGGGGAACCTGAAAGAGCTTCAAGCCATGAAGAAAAGAGTCACCGAGAGCCCCGCGATTCTCCTAATGTTATAAACCGGACCCCGCTGCCCGACGCGCACGCGAGCGCCCGTGCGCTGACACCGATATCTAGCACGGAGACATTTCGGCGCCTCATCGAGGCCCACAGGCGTCTCCTACAGTGCGCATGCACAGACCGGTTTTGGCGTACGCCAAAAGCGCCGACGCTGAGCGCGTACGCCCAGGAAGGGCCCTTGGAGTTGCCGCTTATTCTATTACCGTCGTAAGCGCACCAGGAAGGTTAGCGTCCTAGCGCACTATAAGAGCATTGTTCCGGGCCTAGCTTTGCTTAAGTCGCGAGGAGACTTCGCACAGCGATGAGAAACATGGAATCACATCGCCTTGAAATAAAGGAGAGAGCCGCCTTCGATCAGGACTGGTAACTTTGTAAAGGCTGAACGCTCTCCAGATCCCAAGGGAGGGATTCTCAACCCAAAGGATCACATCCGCATGGGTTACTCAAAGGATCTTCGCAAATACAAAGCCTCTTCAATTAGTCGGATTTTCGTAGGAACGGAAGGCACGAGAACATAACATTCTAGTCAAGTTGAAAGCATCCACCTTTAAACAATGTGGCACACTCTGACACATTTAACTGTGTGCACGTGGCACTATGCAGGGTTTGTAGCTGGGCGGTTGGAGCCTTTCGCTGGAGGATGTTTTGGAGTGTTTTCACGTCGAGTGCCGAATTTTCTCACCTGTATCACCTCCTGTCAGATAGGTTTCTACTGAAGGCGGCGGCTCTGTCGGTACTTCGGGTTATAACCGCACCTTGGACTTGTTTGGTCGGCGGAGCAGAGGGGGGATGGGGCTGCAGAGCCGTGTACCCCCCTGAAATTTGCTTGGATTCACGCTACTGTTGTCAGGCTCCTTAGGTGTCGTTCTTTTTTTCAAGAGTCGTAAAGTGTGCTTTCTTACATCCTTTTTATTCAAGGCATTTGGCTGTGACATGTTGCAAACTACTCTCTGGTTTCTTAGTGTTATCAACATCTATGGGCTCCACGGTGACCGCCATATACGCCACCTCCGTAATGCTTAAAACCGTGCTCATCCCACTGGCCGTGCTTGTATCCACCGTGAGTCCTCTCATTGCCTCCTATGTGAAATTGATGGCCTACTCCGTATCCTTTGTGACCGCCAGCCTACAGCCACCATTACCTTCGTAGTGGCTGCCGGTAAAGACAAGACCGATTGCCAAAGCAAAAACAAAGATAACAACCTGTTCGCGAACAGATAAATAACGAATCAGCTCCAAATAATTAAAACTTCTTACACGGATGGAACACGAGCTTTTTATAGTGAAGAAAGCGCATTCCTTTCACGCGTTTGAAGGCAGATCACCAATAGCGGTACTAAGGATGATGAGCAAGCCAATATCGATAACCAAATTGCCACCACACATTTGAGGGTAGTTGTCTACACATACTATATTCAAGCAATTTACTAATGTTTGTCTGATGCTGAAACAGCCTCGTGTAATGCGTCTACTTTATCTTCGCTGGTCTTACATATTCCTACACACGAGTACAGTTTGGGCAACCCCACTTTCTGCCTTTTCTCCCAAAGAACAAAAAAATTGTTTTATGTTTAAAACTTTTTGTGGGACTAAAGGCACAGGGTCAGCGACGTGAACGAAGCGTTGCTTTTCATCAAAAGGAAACTGGAAAGAACGTAAACTATAACAAAACATTACGAAAACACTACTGAAACATTAGAACACTGCGGTCTAATCAGCAATTTTTTACCGAGGTATGGTCACTTGGTGAGATACACCGATACAGGTGGGTTTCACCACAAGATGGTTTTTATGCGATTTATAAAGCCAAATTAGAATTACAAATCATTGTTTCGTCTATATTGTAGTGCTGCCATTCTTACACCTTGAGGCATGATCTTTTCATTTTTGCGATTATCACATGGCGCGTTTTGGTCAGTAGTGGATCCCTTTAATGACAGAGTGCGCATATACATTCAGGGAAGGGTGGAGCAAGCCTGTTAGTCTGCTTAGCTTTCTTTTAAAAAAATTCTTCAAGAGTGCTTCGTTGCTGCGTTTTTATTCAAGAGCTTTGCTCATACATGCTGCAAACAACACTTCGGTGTCTCAGTAGTGTCAACGCCCGTAGCCTCCATGGTGACCGCCGTATCCGCCACCTCCGTGATGCTTTCCGCCGTGGCCGTAGCCGTGGCCGTGGCCGTATCCACCGTGAGGCTTGCCATAGCCTCCGCGGTGAACATGGTGGCCTCCTCCGTATCCTTTGTGACCACCAGCGTAGCCGCCATGACCTCCGTAGTGCCCGCCAGCCAAGACAAGACCGATTGCCAAGGCAAAAACGAAGAAAGCGACCTATTTGCGAATAAAAAAATAATGTAGTCAGCTGCAAATTAATAAAATTTCTTAGACGGTTCGCATAAATGAATTCTAATATTTTAGGAAAAGGCCTGGCTTTTGAAACTACAGACCATCTTCTAAATGTAATTTTAGAGAATAGCTCTAGCACGTTAATAAATGCTCCTTTTTATTGGAAAACTCACACGGATGATCTAAATTCTCACCGCACTTATGTAACCACTTGTGTAGACGTAAAGTTAAGCAATTATTAACGCCTTGCCTGAGGCTGGAGCATCCTGATTTATTGAGCCTGCTTTCTCTATAGTATAAAACATAATCATTCACAGAAGTCTAAATAAGAAAATTCTGGCTGTGTTTCTTTTCGGCAAAAGAATAGCAAAATTGGTTCCAATTTTCTGTTCTTGGTTAGATTTCCAGCATATTTTAGGTTTAATGTCATATGCGGCAAACGTAACGGTTCTCGTGACGCGCTACTTGCAGAAATCTGTCGTAAGGATTAACAAAATTGTAGGCTTCTTCCCTCGATGCAGGGCCTCGTTAAGTTCTTATCGGGTTTTGAAACATAGCAATACAGTTTAAAACGACATGAAAGTGTGGTAAATCTAATGGCTTTGAGCCATATGCGACAAAGCAAACGTTTTTCTATATATATAATAAGGTTAAACTGTCGTAAATTTAAGGGCTTCGTAATCTGTTAGGGCTTGTTGTAGGATGTTAACTTCAAAGAAAGCGAGAGCGAAACACGCTTCCCATAGTCAACTACTAGCAGCTGTTACCTCGGACAGACGCGCACAACCATATATAAGTAGTTATTGGTAGCCTTTCTATTCGTCGTCTCCTGGGTTTTTTTTTTGTTCACTCCAATCTGAGCTAGGACTGAAGCCTTCGGGCTAACAAAATTGATGTGATACCTTGTTTCACCGACTATGTTGCACGTTAACTGAACTGGGCCATTTTGCAAGCAAAACCCCGCTTCTAAATAAAATGAAGCCTGCTTTTACATCAAACATTTTTTTTTTATAAGATTGTACGTCGTGATCAGAATGGTTGATTTCGTATGCATTATTTTGAGTAAGAAAGCTTATTCTAGACTGCGATGTATTTCTTATTTTCGTTTTTCACACTAAGCACTTATTCAATGGCAAACCATTAAAAGTCTATGGTATTTGGCGCAACGTTGCCACAACAGCCGTTGAAAATACCAAGAAAATCCTTACCGTGAACTTCATAGCTGTGTAGTAGTCCGTTGCTGGCAGACCCGTCCTTAGCAGTGACCGTAGACAGTTGCCCTCTGAGCTTAAATACAAGTTTCTGCAGTGACGGATTACACGTGCTGACCATAATCCGTGCTGGCACGCACACCAACGTTTCTGGCCTGGGCAAATTCCAAGCGTTCGGTTGAACTCAGGCTTACACTTGAGCTCACATGTTCTTTATGCGACCGCTCTTTTTCCTTGTTGTTTTCTTCTGTTGCAAAACCTCGTATGAATCTTAATAACAGATATACGACCCTACCCTGCCATATGTCTGTACTGCGAGGCTTTAAAGTTGCCTGCATTCACTGGTGTTCCTGTTGCAGTACAAGTTGATCGGGGGCAAAAAAAAAAAAACGCTGCCGTCTTGTAACCGTCATAGAAGTTGACGTCTGTGGTTGCCTTTGTTGTCGAATTACACATGATGATATCTGATGCGTAGATCTGTTCAGTTCCAGAAATTGCATGGATGCTCCGTGAATCGATTCTTAGAACTCCGTGCGTCTTCTACCACAATTGACTTTAATGGTGGCGTGCCTGTCTAGAAAAATTGAATTGGTGTATGGCGTAGTGTAGCGCCAACCTTAGCTAATTGATTTGGTCAGTTTTCACGGCCTACTACTAGAAAGCTGGGGCATGGACCACGTGGCTAAGGTGTTCAGATATGTGGATCACTTTTTAGTACTTTTCAATGATTTAGCCAATGGCAATCTGCAAAATGTAGCCACTAACGTTTTAGACTCTTTCAAGTCATGCTCCAACTCGCTCAGTTTTCCTAATTAATTGTCAGAGAGCAACGCTATTAAATATATAAACCTCCTTTAAGCCTTTAATAAAAACGCACATCTTTGAATTCATGCCCACGAACTAAGAATGTTTTGCTTTAATACAGTTCCTGCCACTACAAACATACGAAAGGGAATATAGCGACCTTGTGCCTCAAAACCAGGCTACAGAAAAGTTGTTTTCACACAGCGGAAGCTAACTTTTACCAGCAAAAACAGACTAATGAGCGCGCCTTTTCCTATGAACATTATCAAGGGTGTTGGTGAAAAGCTAATAAAAAAGTAAAATTAAACTCAACGGAGTCGCAGAAAAAAGAACAGAATAAAGAGCGAGATCATGTCTTACGTGCACACACTTTCGCACAACATAGAAAAGGTCGCGAGCAGACATGGTGTGCATTGCGTTTTTTCAGCCCCAGGAAAGCTGGAAAGTATACGTAGGCGAATTGGCTATAAAAAAAAAATTAAAATCTGTAGCGCACTGGTAAAACACAAATCCAATGTTCGTCGCTTGTGGAACGCAAGCTGTGTATTGCATACCCTTAGTAGCCGGAAAATGTTTGTCGGCCAAACGGACCGTTGTATTAATACCTGGCGCCAAGAGCAAGAAAGATCTCTTTCATCAGAAGACAGGACAAATGTGCCTAAGGACTGCACGATGGACACGTGCACTCTGTTACTAAAGAACGCACCCATTCTTGGGTGTGGAAAAACGAGAAGCCTGTATGAAAATTCTGGTGCATATCATTTCATCAATAAGCAGATGTCATAGCGACACGTCGGTGAGCCTGTTCGAGATGGCAATTAAATTTTTAACTTCAATAGAGCATCCATAGATAACTATAAAAAGCGTGGTATAACGGGATGTTTATCTTAGTCGTGATTTTGGCCCTTTTCATAGGCATTTTCACATTTGTGCATGTCAGATTTTTGTCGCTGAAAGGAATGTGTGTGATCTGCGCTGAAATAAAATTAATCTCCTCCTTTTTGTCTCAACTGTGTCTGCAACCATAACCCTGGTTTTATTCTACCAAATATCTACCAACTCACCCAGCTATCCACTCTACTGAAGCACCATCCGCTTACATTATTATTAGAAATTACTCTTCGCTTCTAATATTTGTTGGGACGCGGAAAGCTTCGCTATATACCACGTGTTCCAAGGAAGCCTACCACTAATTTTTTTAAATAGGCTTTTTAAGGCAAAGAAGTTTTTGCGGAATTTAGTAGCAGCGTTGACAGACGTCAGAAAAAAGGCGAATAACGTTAACTTGTAAATTGATTGACTAGATTCTATAGTGAGCTCTAACTATAAATCTATCACTATAAGCAGCTATAAATTTTACTCTATAAATTATTCGTACGCCGAAAACTGGAATATGCATTTACGGGGTGGGGTCCTGGTCTCGAATGTCACATTGAAACGTTTGGGTCTGCGCAAAATCGCTGTGCAAGATTCATACTTCACAACTACTCCCGTTTATTTATGTATCAAATATGAAAGCTGCTTTGAACCTTCCACTTCTTTCCTTACGAATAAAAGTGTCTCGCTTATCATTCTTTCACAAAATTTCTCATCACAATCGCCGTCTTAAAAAAGCGCTTCTCTCTGAACCTGGATGCATTTCATCCATTAGAGACCATCCTCATAAAGTAGGCATCCCTTTTTGTCGCATGCACACATATTTTCACTCATTTATTCCCAAAACAAGCAATGAAAGGAACCACCTGCCTACCTCTATTGCCACGATTACCGACTCTGTTTTGTTCAAATCTGCTCTGTAAGAATATGTTTACTCCCAGTTTACCGCGTTATTGTCGTTGCTCCGATTTTTTTCCCTCTGTATTGCCGCAATTCCTGTGTCATAATTACATATATATGTATATATTTTTTCATGCTTTCCACTCCCTTCTGTAATGCCCCCAGGAACCTTGACGGTGTTGAAATAAGTAAATAAATCACTATTACCGATAGGCGCCTGATTTTAGAGCTTGTAGCCGACCGTTCCTAAGAGCCATATCAGTTTTCAGAATTTCGAGGGCTGGATTACCCTCGACTTGATTAATGGCGTGTTTTTCTCGCACGCGGTGCATGACGCCATACACATGTCGGTGTAAGGTAAGCTGCAACCGAACACGTTTCGTACTGAGCTTGCAAACTATAAATCTCGCTGTCTCCTTGTATCGTGTTTCTGTGTGTGCTGCGGCCTGCGCAGTAAGACAGCGTCAGCAGCAGATGCACTGACGCTGTGCCTTATCTACAGCCTTTGTCACTTTATTCTTACTCCGTTGCAGAAGGCAGAATTCGTGACGCGCATTAAAATCGGTGAACAAATTTAACTTCCAGCAAATTAATATAGTTATCCATTTCGAGGATACCTAAAGCTCCGTCAAATTAGAGCTGTTGCTACAGCTTCCACGTAGCTGTTTTGCCGCCCCACTGTATTCCAACGACTACAGCAAGACCTTAGCTATTAAGATAACTTCTTAAATCAGCCCCAGCTAGATACTGCACGAGGTCAACACAAGTTCGATTTAACTAGCACTGGCCGTGGTGGACGAATGGTATCACAATAAAATCATGCAGCGAAAATATAAGGCTGCCATAAGTACCAAGACTTAAACGTGGTACAGGCATCTAGTGGGCCATCGCGGTAAGTCAGTTGTTGTGGTGGCCCCAGCGGTAGCATTTCGAACGGAGGCGAAATGCCAGAGGCCCGTGTACTGCGCGATGTCAGTGGACATTAAAGAACCTCAGGTGCTCGAAATTATTCGGTTCTCTCGACTGCGGCGTCCTTTGAGACGTTAACCCCATATACCAAACAAAGGAAGCATCACGGTGGTCAGTTGTTCAGAAACAGAAGCACGCTGCAAATTTGTTCTATTGAAGCAGCCAGCTCGCTTTCCTAATCGTTGAATCGTTACTCTGAGGTAGATAATGGTGGCATTGCATCAGAAATTTGGTTTGGGCTTGCAACTCATCTACAGCAGAATCCTAGAACAGACGAGAACAACAAAGCAGAAAAAACAGAAAAACAACTAGTATGAAGGAAGGATGAAGGATGCACTTCTTTTCCCCCGTTACTCTTTCACTGCTGATACGCTCCGTGTGTTCGTGATATCATTTATGCCCTTTTTAATGACGTCAGTGAACAAACATTGATTGATCACTTATCCTTGAAAGTGAGGGTAGCAAGAAAGCGCTAACTTCGCAGCTGGTTCACATGACAGAGGTTCCTGCTACAGTTTTAGCCCACTCTCAAAGTTATAACATTAGCTTTGCAAAAAATGCAAAAATTAATGAGAGGTTTGAAAACACGTTTAATATTTCAAAATAAGATATATGCTATTATAGTACTATTCACTCAAAAGTCTGCTCGTTGATAAGATTTACGTTCTTTTTAAGTCGCCAAAAAATTCAGTCTAAATATTTATTAATGTTGGGTCGGTTTACTATCACTGCAATGTAAACTTGTAATGCTGAAGCCGAAATGCTTTTTTTTTCAATTCTCTCATATGAAGATTTTTTTTTGTACCATTCACAAATTTATAGTTTAAAACTGTGAGGTATACTTCGGTGCGGTCTGTTCAGAGAGATTGTGCAGCAAAGCGGAAATTATATGATGGAGCTCGATAATGAAACGTCTAATTAGATAAAATAATTATTCAAACTTTCTGTTTTTACTCTAGAGGGTACCATTCTACTGCGAAATATAAGGCCACCAACATCCAAGGTAGGCACAGTTTTCAAAATTTCTTTATCGGCAATGTGGTTAAAAAAATTTAATGTCGAGCAAACGTATTTTAAAGGTCGTTGATATGGTTTTGCCACGTTGCATGTTTATAGAATGGTGCCGCTGCGCACGGTATCGTCGCAGGAATCCCATTAACAGCTTCCATGCGATGAAATCCACCAACGGCGTCCGTATTTGCAGCGTTATGAATGCGAGCTAGGTCATTTTGTAAAAATGCAACGCGGGAAAGCGAATTCAACCAGCTCAAAAAAAATTATTTGCCACGTTCAATATTTCGAACCACAACGACGATAAAGAAAACGTAAAAACTGAGCTCAAATTCGATATTGGACGCCTTCTATTTCGCAGTATAATGTTACCCCCTAAGATAAAAAGTAACGAAGTGGATTAGTTAATATCAGTTAATTAATCGTCTAATTATTGAGCTATACAACGTACATAATGTCCACCTTGCTCCTAAACCCACCTGCGCAGATTGCACTGGCGTGTATTTGACAGTTTGAGTGCGTAAGCACTAATCCGAAGCACATAATGTCCACTATGCTCCAAAGCCCACCTGCGCAGATTGCACCGACGTGTCTTTGGCAGTCTAAGTGCGTAAGCACTAATCCTGAGGATACCAACCCCGAGCAAAATCGTCCGTTGTCTGTGCCCTCGTCGGCTCGCAGCTAACTTAGCGTGAGCGCTCCGTCCAGCGGCACTGCACGCACACTGTCGTCTTCTACGTGGCAATAATCCGGCGGTTCTGACCTGAGCAAAATTTCCTCTCGCGTGTCCGCAGCTAGCTTAGCGCGGGCACTCCGTCCCGCGATTCTGCCCACTCATCTTCGTCTTCTACGTAGCACAAATCCGTGTCTTCGCACTGATTCGAATGTACTAAGCATTGTTTGCAGTTTTTTTTAATAAAAATCGATAAACGGTTAAAAAAACGCCTTATACAAATATATGTGCGCGTTCCTTTCTGATAGCCTAAGGGCCATTGTTCAGCCCGTCCTCAGCTATGATGCAATCTCGCAGCTGCCCAAATTTATGGATGGATTTTTTTAAAGCGAAATTTATTTCCCCAGGGCATCAATGATGGCTGAAGGTGTGATGAAAGATGTAGTAGTGACTAAATGAATGGAAAAAGGCTAGCTGATTTGATGAAGTCCAGTAGAGAACGATGGTACGGTCCCTGCGTCCAGGCAATGTATGAAGCAGGGTTGCTTGGTGAAAGACCCGCTAACTTCAGGTGCCGGATCCTTGCAGGCTTGAGAGCTTGGCAGTCCCACAGTAACTGATGAATGTCGGGTTCAATGCCCTCGTGTTTGCATATCGGACACCCTGGCCGGGGAAGCAAATCTCATTACTGAGGCCACTTCCGAGGGACGGCAGGTGTGGGCAACCCCGACCCGGATCCTCTCCTAAGCGCAACCTCCTCTGCACGGGTAAGACCGCGGGGAGGGTTACCGCACACGGAGCGATGAGAGCACATGTGTGGTGCCGGAGGAGTTCCTTTCTTGAGGAAAGGAGGGTAAAGTTGTCCAAATGAAGCAGCCGAGGCAGTGATGAGTCTGGATTCGCAAGGCAGGTCGCTAAATCTGCCTGGCTTTGAGAGGACAGTAGATCCCGTGGGACCCACTCAAAACGTACTGGCTGCAGGATGCGTGCCGCGAGCCGGTGGATGTCCTCACATATCGTTGGACAGCGGCTAACACGTCGTAGCAACCGGACAACTTGAAGGGCGTCAGTGCGAATGACAACGCGGGCCACAGGGAGCGTAGTTATGTCGGCCACAGAGCAGAGTGCTTCTTGAATTGCAATGAGCTCAGCACAAAAGGATGAAGGAGTTTCCGTAAGCTGAAACCTAGAGGTCTGATTCAGGGCAGGTCTGCACGGACAGTAGATTGCTATTGTTTCTTCGCAGGCTTGTATGCTTGCGTCAACGTAGACAGCAATGGAATCTTCAGGCAGGCAAGCATCTTGTTCCTGAAATTTCTGGCGAAGCAACGATGCCGAATTAGCAGATGTTGGTCGGCGATAATCTGTTGGCTTGTTGTCGCTGAGCTGTACAAACTTCCATGGGGGAAGAACTGGCGTTGGCGGCTGAAGAATAGAGTGTGACGTTGCATAAGTCGTCAGTGCATGCGTGGAGTGCGATCGACTGGCCTTAAGGCTGTGCGCATCATGGCACTGCTGCACCAGCTCGTCAATGGTATTGAGCTGTGCATTGTCTTGTAAAGCTTTTACCGGTGTGATGCGTGGAAGGCACGTAATGGTCATCATAGCCCCTCGGTTCACGGCTTCAAGGCGTTCCTTTTGGGCTCTTGTAAGGTGTTGAATCTGGGCTTGATAAATAATACGTGCCTGCAGAACTACCCTCACCAATTGCCGTCCAACGAACGAGCCTGCGCCACCCGACTTAGGAGCCTGCGTCTCACCCATCACCCATACTCTCTGACGGGTGCAAATAAAGTGCTTTCTCTCTCTAATCAAATCCTAAGTATGAATACCTTGCCTTTTTGCCTGAGAAAGCCATGCAATCGCTGATCCTGATTGGTGAATCATTAAGCGAAGGATTTTTACACTCGGACTTTCCTGTAGTGGGCTGCCTGATAGACAAAAACGGATTGGACTTGCAGCAAGTTTACGGCGTCCCCAGCGGTTGGCGACTGACGTGTATGTTGTTTTATGCACGGATAGCTGTAGTCCGATGGATGATTCGTAAGTAGAGGTAACATCCAAGGCAGATTGAAGGGTAGTCTCCTGATTACGGAGATCTTGGAGCGTACTCCACACCGTGATGTCATCTGCCTACTGAAGAAATTTTGTCTTGATTTTATGGCTAGATTTTGACAACAGATCTTTAAGTACACTACTGAAAACGGCAAAGCGGAAATATTAGCTTCCCTTACAGAGGAACAGCCATATGTCTTCAATTATTTTGTTTTTCATGTAGCCGGGCCGATGGCTATCTGAATGAGAACATCATTGTTGGCCATTCCGTGAGCCTTAGGGTTGTTTTCGATTTCTAAAATTATATAATTTATCATAAAAATCAGCATAGAAGAGACTCAATTTTTTTCCAAGGGTGCTAGCCTTAAGCCTCAACAACAGTCCCACGGCGGTAGGCATGAAAATGCAAAGACAGGCAAAAGCATGATAAATTTTCATGGCGCTGGTGTATATGGCGGCGCACTTTCCCTAAGCACTAAGGGCAACTCATAATATGTCTGATGCTTATACCATGCATGGCTGGTCGTTCTTTTTTTTTTTGCAGGGCTATGAACAAGAGTTTGCGCGCTCTCTACTACGTTGTTCAGATATTTCATATATTGCTGCTAGAAGAAGACTGCAACGGCTCTATGTCGTGATCGGCTTCCAGCAGCACTAGCTGACGGCTAGAAAGCAGATGTTGAATGTTGCTATGAATGAAGCGATTTGTAACAGCTTGTTCATTGCGCTACATTCGCCATTCTGAAGCAGGTTATGTGTGTGTTTACTTTTACTTGCCGTTGAAGGCTGAAATTATGGCACACTCAACAACCTTTTGTCGGTCAGCAGGTACAGCTCCAGCTTCTCGGCACCATGCTTATCACGAACGATATCTCTCCTTCCAGAGAAGGGGAACCCGATACTCTGAGGCGAAGTGATGGAAATGAGCAGCTAGTGGCGGGGGACTGTTTCACAACGGGGCGGAAAGACCCGAACCTGAGACGACGGCAGAGACAACAGCGGGGAGAGATTATCAGGCGCCCGACTAGACCTCAGCACTCTTAACGCTGTGGCGTGTTTGGTGCCTCTGAGAGATATGCGCGGCGCAAAGAGCATCGCTGCACTGGGGCATTGCAAGAGAATTTCTTAACGTCAAAATAAAACTAAGAAGTATTGCCGTCCGTCGCTGTGGTTTTCGAGACACAGAGCACTCGGTGTCGCTCATTCGGAGTGCTGGCGCCTACCTGGCTGGGAATGCCAATGAAGACTGCGGTAAGTGTGCCGTAGAAAACTTGCCAGCGCGACCATTTGCAGTGGTATTTTCCTGAAATTACCTTACTTCGCCTGAAAGACGGCTGCAGTGAACCAGAACAACGCTAGAAAATTTTGGCGAATCATCTGGGATGAAATTCGATTCGGTACTTCACATAATTTTAAAATGCTGTTGCATGTCGAGGTTTAGTAAAAATAAAAACGTTAATGAGCAAATATCACATGATGCAGCGCTTGCCCTTTCTGTTTAAAATACATTTTGCTTTCACGCATCTTCAGTTTTCACAAACGGAACTCAAAGCAGAAAAATTAAGCGCGCTGTGTTTGCACCACCTACAGCGAAATTTTGGACGATGCTCAACCAAGCATGGACGAAGGCTGTTTTCAAGGGCTTTGGTAAAAATCAAATTATCGCTATGTTGTTTCGCTGCAGAAATGCTTGTAGAGTTATTATTCCGATTAAAGGCACCGTGCGAGACTTATCTCTCTCAGCGCATGAGGCGCCGTTGTATGCATAGCTTTACGGAATTTGTATAATCCTCAAAATCATCAGCAGCGTAACAAAAGCTACCAGATTTCGGACCGAAAGCGATCCGTGCCCCTGAAACGCCAGCTAAGCTCATGAAAAGGTAACTTTTCTGCAGGAAACTATGGGTAAATTATAGTTGCTCTAAACCTCAGTTACGACTAATTAGTTACATTGGTTAGGAATAAAGGTGCGTTCCCAAACAACAGCACTAATGTTCATTTTTAAGACAGGAAAATACATGGGCCATGAGGATAAACTGAAAATTACCTAGTAATGCATGATCACAAAGCCAACAAGGGAGGGAGAACCTCAGGGTGCTTCGACAAGAGGACTATCGTCTGGGTGAAGACAAGTCCTCTTGTCGAAACGTTTGCAAGCGCCCTGAGGCTTCCCCTCCCTTGTTTACTTCGTGATTATCAGAAACCATCTTACCAACCTCTCTACCATGGACTATTAATGCATGGTTGTTTCTTCAGTGCACTGTAGAAAGACATGCACGGTTCGTCCTAAGCTATACGAAGTACTCTACGCTGGTCCCATATATTTTGTTACTTTTAGGACCTACAGAGCATTAGCATTGTTGACGCCAACATCGCCAGTTGATGTCTTCTACCCATGCCGCATATAAATATAATAATAATAATAATAATAATAATAATAATAATAATAATAATAATAATAATAATAATAATAATAATAATAATAATAATAATAATAATAATAATAATAATAATAATAATAATAATAATAATAATAATAATAATAATAATAATAATAATAATTAATAATAATATATAATTGGTTTTTTGGGGAAAGAAAATGGCGAAGTATCTGTCTCAAATATTAACCCCAACGGCATTTCTTCCTGGTAGGCATCCTCCTTAATACATACTGTCATTATCCCCCATCAGCTTTACAATGAACCAGCAAAGTGCGCCAGGTGTCAGTGCGACCCCAGTTTTGTCACACGTTCGAATTTCTTCACGCCATGGTTTGTTTCACCAAGGCCAAGAGGGCAGTCAAAACTAGATAACCAATAAATTGCATCGCCCCCGAGAGAGCCGTCGGTATAAACTGTATGGACATAATGTGGGTCTAAGAAAACAGTGACACTGGGAAAAACAAACTATAGTATTGACCAGCTGAAAGAAAAAAAACGTCAGAGAAGGCAGCTGGTGGTGACTGAGCAACATATTTTCATATCACACTAGCGAAAAACGAATCTTCAGAGGCAATTTCCGCAATATCTTCTTAAGATAAGGGCGCTACCTGTTTGCAGAATGTGTAAGTTCAGAGCAGTCATGAAAGGCACCGAGACTATAATCCCGTAACGAGAACCGACAAGCAAAGTGCCAGCTATTGAGGCAGGCTTGGTGAATCTCTCTATAAAATCAGTTTGCGCTGAATTAAACACCAATGAGCAGTACCTGTGGTTTCTCGTGTCTATACGCCACAACAACGCAGTTTCCTCCGCAGAAATTCTGCGCAGACAAATATTCACGTGCGTGTCAGCTGCTGCCAGCTAAAGATTTCCGTCGGGTTTTACCGTTTAGACCTGTGTTTGGCAGCGCGATCGTGCTGCGGAACCTTTATTTGACGCTCGTTGCTAGAAGTAAAATTAGCATTGCCAAATGCCACCTTTTGTGACTTGATCCACTGAGTTATAATGTTCGCTGAATTTTGTTTGCCTGCACGCGAGGAACAAACTTTTGCGCTGTGAATCATAACAAAGACAGATACGCGCTGGTCAACGTGCTGAAGACTTGATCAAGTACATTTAGTTTGGTTTTATGGGGTTGAACGTCCCGAAGCGCTTAAGGCACTTAAGAACGCCGTAGTGGAGAGCTCCGGATAATTTTGACCACCTGGAGCACTCTAACGAGACCTGACATCGCGCCGTACACGGCCTTCTAGCATTTCGCCTCCAGCGAAGTGCGACCGGGTGCTGACGGGATCGAACCCGCGTCTTTCAGGTCAGCAGCCGAGCCCGATAAGCACTGAGCCACCGCGGCAGCTGCATTACGTATGTTTTTAGAAAACACACAGTGTCGGGAACAGTCATTTCAACCCTTTGTCGGGTTTCAGTCTCATCCAACTCGGAGTTGGGGCAGAGTGGAGCAAAACACGACACGAAACAAAACGCGGCATTTTGTTACTTAGCGCCCTAAGCATAAAAGCATGCAATCATAAAAACTTGATGTTTATTTGGTAGGGCCAGCCACATGTCTATTACAATTATGCTAAACGTTGTCCAGATTTTGTTATTCAAAGAAGAGGAAAAAAATTGCGAAGCGAGCCTTGGGCCCTTGGTGAACAAAAAACCACTCGAAAAGACGAAACATTTTGCACGAAACATTATTCTAAACTAAGCAGCTCAGTCACCTTGCTGTCCAAGATGGTTATTAGTCCTACCTTATGTAAAGTCTAAGACTTTTCGTGCCTTGAATTCTGAGGGACAAAGAGAGACATTATCCAGCTCTCTAGGATTGTCTGAACGTAAAAAAGGAAAAGCATGAATACCTACGTGCGCGCAGAAGACATGAAGAACACTCTTCAGACGCAAGCTGCGCTGATGATATCAAGCATTTCGGTGTCCCCAAAGGTGTCCACAGTAGAACGGTAAAGAAAATAAGAGAATATCAAAGGAAGGAACTGCACAGAAATTGGTGCGAACCTCAGCGTCGCACTTTGTCCGCAGGGCATGGGCTGCTATTTGTGGAACACATTCAGACAAGGGAGCAAATTGCGCTCTGCTAGCCTACGATCACATTCAAAACGTAATATTCACGCCCTAGGAATCGCACCAAATCATGTGTCAATTCAACACGGCGAAACGCAAAAGCATGAACTGTTACATTAAAGAAGAAAAAAAGTTGCGATGAAGTCAGCAAATTCGAAATGTATCCCGGCTACACGCAGAGCCCGACTATGGAACCACACCCACTGTAGTCGGCCGTGAAACTAAACAGTGCATACATCGGTGTGGGCACGGTGTCTGTCATTCGAATAGGCTTGAAAATATTGTCCATATGTCCATGGAGACAGCTTCGTGTGCACTCTGCAGGAATCAGTAATATGTTGAATATGGAATAGCATCTTAATTTTCCCCGTGCATTGTTTCACGGGACAATTTTCAAAGCATTCTAAAGAATTAAAGCCTCCACAGATCTTTTTTTCTGAAATCTTGGGAAAAACAATTGAAAGCGTCAACGAGATTTGAAGTTCGTGCAGAAGTGCAGAACAGAAAGTGTACTTAATGTTGAAAACCAGTGCATCTAATATGCCTTCAACACAACACGTAAATGGCTTAATTCAAACCTACGGTGTGTCATACAGGAGCATTAAATGAACTTAAACACCTCCGAAAATCAAAAGGAAGGCAGCCGCTTCTCTAGCTGATTGGCTGAGCAGCACACATGACATGCGGAGGTCACGGGTACAACTCCCATTTGCAGTATGTTAGCTTTGCCTGTACTTTGTAAAGTGATATTTCACCTTAATTGTTTAACTTCAATTTCCACATCTAACCGCAGCACAATATACTAGAAATACCTCCCTACGCTTCCCTTTGTTTCAGAGATTTCTTATTTTTTCTCGAGGGAGTGTGACTTCTACTGGAACGAAAAGTCTATTTGTATCAGGTTTTGATTGAGCATCGTCAGAGACCAGTGCTAAACCTATTTAAGCATATAAGAATGCATCAGAATAGATTCTTGGCCGCCACGCACAGAAAGAGAAGCGGAAAAAGCTGTACTTATATGAATAAGGGTAGCGAGCTTCCTTGGGAAAAATTAGGAGTATATACTTCTACCCGCAAGGATGAATATTCTCCCCAAAAAGGAGGCGTCTTGAAGTGAGAAAGCTGATAACGCTTCAATGCGCAGCTCGAGACTCCTCGAAAAAAAAATTTAGTTTGTGTGTGTCTCATTTTAAATGCATTATTTTCCTTTCAGTATCTTATTTCCTTCGTCGTGACCTTCGGAGTCGCGTCAGGATACAGCCTTTTCCGAAGAGATGTCAGGTGGTGGCCGTGGGAAGATGACCCCGAGAGAGCTCATCGCGGCTGGACTGGACAGGATCAAGCAACTGATGTATCAAGTTCTGTAGGCGTCACCAGCGCGATCGCTGGACACCGTGGTAGTTACAGTGGTGGCTACGGAGGTGGCTACGGAGGTGGCTACGGAGGTGGTTACGGAGGTGGTTACGGAGGTGGTTACGGCGGTGGATACGGTGGTGGCTATGGTGGTGGTTATGGCGGAGGCTACGGTGGCGGTTATGGTGGTAGCTTCAGCGACACGCGAACTGGTAGTTACGGTAGATATGGTGGAGGCTATGGAGGTGGCTACGGAGGAGGCTATGGAGGAAGCTTTAGTGGTGGTTTTGAAAGCCAGAGTAGAGGTGTGACTGGTGGAGGAAGCGACAGCGGAACGCAAAGGAGCAGCGGGTACGGTAGTGGAGGCGGTGGCGGAGGTGGCGGCGGACACGGTGGCGGAAGCGGCGGTGGAAGCGGAGGTGGAAGTGGTGGTGGAAGCGCTGGCGGTTACGGTGGTGGAAGTGGTGTCGGTTATGAAGGTTATGAAGGTAGAAGTGGAGTCGGAAGTGGTGGTGGAAGTGGTGGTGGATATGGAACTGGTGGCGTATATGGTACTGGATGAGGAGGCGGCAGCGGTGGCGGATACGGAGCCGGGAACGGAGGAGGAACTGACAGCAGGAACGAGACCCAAAGCATTACTTTCTGACTATTACAATCATAAATTCTACTCACACTATTCCACAAGAACAATAAAACCCTCCCAACCTTATTGATGATGTCTTTGATGTCATATTATCAATGAAAATCTTCATTCCGTCCTATGAGAAGTCCTGTCAAGTGTACACTGTTTTCTTATATATGTTTCTCTGTAGGATTGCCATGGATTTTGCCTGGACTTTTTCGTTGCGTTTTTTTTTTGCAGGTTGATTTTCAGTTATTTTCATTGTTAACCTTTTTGGTTGTTTCACTGTGTGCTGACTCGTGTCACGCTGCCAGCTGGTGTCAAATATGGGGGCAGAAGCCCCGTCAAGCTGCTCTTCGCAGCAGCTTTTTGCGGCTGCTCCTTTTCCTTGTACCGAGGGAAAACTAAACTCATCATTATATATTATTATTATTATTATTATTATTATTATTATTATTATTATTATTATTATTATTATTATTATTATTATTATTATTATTATTATTATTATTATTATAAAGAGTATCACCAGAAACTCTATTTATTTATTTCAATACCCAAAAGGCCCGATGCGGGCAATACATATGGGGGGATACATCAAAGAAAACTTGACAAATACAGAACACAGCATATAAACGGCTGAAAACAGAAATAAACAAGTCAAAAAGCCACGTACAAGTTAATAGAAAAGGGGGGGGGGGGGAATGGCTAGGAACAGGTACTGAAAAAATGCACATGTAGAAAATTCGACAAAACAAGACAAAAATCGCACCTTCAGAAGTTACAAAACATGGCATCTAACATTTCATGGAACGTTTTTTTTTATAGGTCTTTATTTCTGCATAAAATAGGCCTAGCCTTGCGGCAGAAATGAGGGGCTTCATGGGGGTGGAGGTGGGGGAGGGGGAGGAGGGCCGATCTCCACTTCTTCTTCGAAGTGGGGTCGTCATGGAACGTTAAGGCCGACACGCCCACATTGAAGCAAACGGGGAAAAAAACGCACATCATTCTACATTGGAATTTTCTACGTATGACCAAAGAGCTGTTCGAAATGATGATGTTCCAGCGATAGCCGCAGTGCTAGAAGGAAGCGAATTCCACTCTTCAATAGCTAGTACCAAAGGTGAGTATTTGTGTCGTTCTGTCCGAGCGAAAATGGGTTTAGTCTTCTTCATATGATCTACACGAGCCGATGTGTGTGGTGCCGTGAGAAGATGTGTACTTGCAAATGGTGTGTTGCTGTGGTAAAGATTATGGAAAAAAGATAAACGGCTGAATTTTCTGCGCATGACCAGAGGCGAGAGACGGAGCGATATTTTCAGTGCTGTTACACTTTGATACGGAGAATAACGGGAAAGGATGAATCGAGCAGCCTTGTTATGCACAGATTCCAACATGTTAATAAGATAGCTATACTGAGGGTTCCAGATCACTGACGCGTATTCTATTACAGGCCTGATTGTCATGTTGTATGCGTGTAGTTTTGTGTCCTGGTTGGCTTGGTGTAGTCGGCGTGTAAGAAGACCATGTTTTTTTAAGGCTTTGGTAGTGATCAGTTCAATATGAGAGCTCCAGGATAAATTGGAGCTAAAATTAACACCGAGGTATTTTACCGACGCTGCAGTTTCAATGAGAGTATTATTAACTGTGTAGGCATTAGGACTCGTGTTAACAGCGGAAGTAAACTGGAGATGTTTAGTTTTATCTGCGTTAATTACCATTTGCCACCTGCCGCGCCAATGAGTTAGCTCATCAAGATCAGCCTGGAGAGCAATGATGTCGCAAGGGCTCGATATTACTCGGTAAATTACACAGTCGTCTGCAAATAGTCGTATTGTTTATGTTATGTTCGACGTGATGTCATTAATATATATTAACAAAAACAGTGGACCCAGCACCGAACCCTGGGGAACTCCTGAAGCAACACCTGTACGTCTTGATAAGAAGCTCCCTAACTTAACTGACTGAAAGCGGCTTGTTAGAAATGCGTTGATCCACTGCGTAGCACGTTGATCCAGGTGCAGGTTGTGTATCTTTATCATTAGGCGGTTATGAGGCACGCGATCAAAGGCTTTAGAGAAATCAATAAAGATGGAGCCAATGTAGAGGGAAGAGTCGATTGCTTGATGAAGGTCCGTTATTAACTGAAATAACTGTGTCTGACACGATAAATGTTTGCGGAAGTCATGTTGGTTGTTGTGAAGCAAGTTGTTCTGTTTAAGATGAGTCATAATGTTAGTGTATATTATGTGTTCGAGTACCTTGCAACATATCGAGGTTAGGGAAATTAGCCTGTAATTGTTAGGAACGGATCTGTCTCCAGATTTAAATACCGGGATGACATAAGCGGACCTCCAATCTTCTGGCACACATGTCGTATCGAGTGACTGTTGGAAAATGAGAGATAGATAAAAAGCTGTGTGCTGGCAGGTAATTTTTAACAGTTTCGCGTTGGTACCATCGGGTCCTGGGCTAGTGTGATGAGGTAGGCGTTCAATGGCACGAGCCACGCCAAGCGAAGATATGTGAATGGGTGAAAGGGGAATCTGGATATCGGCCTCAGGAAGCAGCAGTGGGTTGTAAATGGGCAATTCGTTTTTTTTTCTTTTTCGACCTTTAAAAAAACTTTGAATCAACTTTCTGTCTCGCACGCTTGGCACACGGCGCCTTATTAACAGAGAAGTAAAAAACTTTGCAATATATACTAAAATGAGTCCGGCAGAGTGCAATAGCGTGTTTCAATGTACTGACTGTTGCGTAAATCAGAGAAATTCGAAAAAATTTCTCGGTCTAATAGCACGTTTGTTCGGGCTCAAATTTCGCGCAGAGGTTGCATTTGGTGGTCAGTTTTGTTTTGTACTAATTTTAGGTGAGCTACTTGCCTGATTCGGTCAGAATTAATCGAAAATCTCCATCCTCTGCGGTGACGGCGGTCCGAAATGGCAAGCTTTGTCAGCAATCATGCCCTAAGTAGCCCTATAATAACTGCCTACAGTAAATAATTAACACATTTCACACCTCCAGTCCCATATACTGATCGAGTTCAATAAAGCGAAGTTTCATCTTGCACTCGCATTTGCCGCCGCCCGCAAACTTATCACGAATGATCGAACACCTGGCTTGAAGCAACATTACCGCTTGTGAGCCTTGGTCGCTGGATCTGAAACCATGATAGGGCCTCTATATGGAACCCGCTGTCGCCAGGCGCCGCAAACACACCGTGCAGCGTGGTCTCGAACCTGGCAGCCAACACTTCGTGCCGCTGTTCAAGCCACACGATCGAGCATTCGTGTTCAGTTTGCCAGCGGCGGTGCCTCGCTGGTGAAATATTGATTATCGTACATAAAGGACCATTCGTTTTCCGGTAAAACTCGATTTTATACTACTCTTGCACCCAAAGCAGGTATTTATAATCTCGGGCTGAACCCGATTTCTAACCTAAAATGACCCTCCTAGGCAACGAACACATTCCGGTGCACAAAGCTGCAGACACCTCACGAAAATATGCAGATGTCTCCCATTTATGCCGCAGGGGTGCTTTAAAGCAGCTGGCGATTATAAACCTCTTTAAACGCTCGTTATACATGATTCTGATTAATTTCAAGGTAAGTTCGAAAAGTACGTTTCAGTACCACAGACCGAAACAAGGATACTACTACACGTCTTATCGGCATCATTGCGTCAAGCGCTATCCACGCTAACGACGTCCTGCTCCAAAGGTATTGCGCGGTTAAAATGGCTGCTGTGGCGCTGAATGAATGTTTATGCAGTGTACAAGACGGGAAGGTCCTGCACGGACGCGGAAGTGCTGAGTAGCATACAGGTAATCCACGCAGTAAAGTAATTCTAATAGTTAAATAAAAAAGTCCCATTTGGAAAACAGTTGTTGAGTACAACCAGCAACTCCCATGTTCTTTGTTCATTAGTGAGCAAAATATACGGTGTTTTATGTCCCGCGCCAAAACGAACGCTAACAGTAAATTGACCTTTGCGGAAAATAAGGAAACTGGAAAACCCATTCATGCTACTTTTCGCTCAATAGCCTGACTTGTACCAGAATTTGTGATAAACAAATATCGCCCGATTTTTGCTCCCTTTCTGAGATATGAAACCCGAAAACGAAGAGGCCTATACGGTATACGTACCATATATTTGTTATTATCTATTGAGATCGCACGTATTACAATCCTGAAAAGAAAAGGAAGTTGCAGGACGATAACTTGTGGCTCGTAGACTGCGTTTTTTCGCGTTCTGGGAAGATGTTTGCGCTCTAGCATTACTCGCCTGAGCTACATAAACAGACTCTCCTTTCTCCCTGCAGTTAAGAAGTGCGCACTGTTCTCCATTCGCAAGCTGAAGATTGCCATCAATTCGGGTATGCAGCCCGCAGACTATACATGCATAAAAGATAAAATTTTAGCTTTGGCGGACTATCTATAGGACCAGGCTATACGTCATTTTCATATAGAATATCACCCAGTATAATATTCAATCACCAACGCGATTCTATGTAGCCTGCGAGGGCAATGCACCGAATGCGGATCATACACCGGGCGCGCAAAATCCAGTGAAAAAATACCAGGTGCATACTTTATGCCGAAAATTACGGTACCAATATTGCCCTGCTGAGATGACACCTGTGTTGGCTGTGTTCTACGCGCCACTGGCTGGTCGGGCAGGGAAGTTGAATTGTAATTATGCGCAGGGGCGATTGAAAATCCGACTTTCAGCTGGAATACCTCAAACGCCACCCCAGTCTTTTCGTATCCTATGTCATTCACTGCCGGCGTGAATAAGGCATCTATGGACATAGGATATGTTAGCGAAGCGAAGATGTGACTTCTTTCTACCGTAGCATATGCGAGAGGGGAGATGACTACAGTTCTTATTATTCATAATTTTCTTGTACCTTTCGTGTATGATTAAAGAGGATCGAAAATTTCAGTTTTAGCCGCAGCTTTTTTGCATGCCCTACTGTAAGCCCACGTACTAATGTTTACCCACATCCGCTCTTGTGGCCCGTTGACTGCGTTTTGTGCGTTCTGGGAAGATGTTTGCGCTCTAGACCTAATCTTTTAATGGAGATGTTGTGAGGCCACACACCATGAAGCTCTCCAAATGCCTCAAAGCAAACAAAGCCATTGTGAAGACCATTTTCAGATAACTTTCCCGTCCCCTTTCTTATTTTTCCCTTTCTAATGCGTATAATGCCAGAGGTTGCCGGCGGATGGTAATTTGTCTTGTGCTGAATATTGCTCCTTACGTGCACAAACTTTTACTCGCATTGATGATTTAACGATAAAAAATGCTTTCTCAGACACACGCCAGCATGAAGGCACGCACACGCACGCCCGCACGCACGCACACGCACGCACGCACGCACGCACGCACGCACGCACGCACGCACACACACACACACACACACACACACACACACACACACACACACACACACACACACACACACACACACACACACACACGCACTCTCTCTCTCTTTCTTTCTTTTTTTTCTCTCTCTCTCTCACACACACACCCACCAACGAAATCGTCATCTGTTCTTGGCATGAGAAAAGTGTGCGTCCAAATGCAGGGTTAGAAACTGCAAACAATGCATTTAGTAGCAGCCAATTTGCGTTGCAGAAGAAGACATTACGACCTTCAAGATTTGTTAAAAATCCATAAACTGGTTCGCCAACTAGCCCAGTCTTCCGCTTCACTGAAATTTATTTGATCTTCCTATTAGCCAGTAAATTTTCCGTCTGATGTGTAAGCACTTCAAGCGCTTTTAAACACCCTAAAAATTTTCGCTCTAAGTGCAATGGCTTCGAAGGATAAAAAAATTTTTCGGCATTTTTAGGCACTTAGGCAGTTTTTACAGTACTTCTCGGTATTTTCCTCGTAGTGTTTCGTATATTTTAACATATCTGCCATGATGCCGGTAATGGCCAAAATATGTTCATGAAACACGCATTAAGCTGAAAGAAGATAGGCTACTGCGCCAGCTCAACTTCGGACAAGGAGGTATTTTGTCATCTAAATATTCCCGGGGCCACGCGTTTCGCTAAGTGTGTCATTTTTATCTGGCCAGGAGAATGTAACTAGGCTAACACGCTTCTTCCCGGCAGAAAAACAACAGGAGCGTTTGTGTACCTCACCCACGCCTGCCGCTTCGCTCCCCGACTCTTTGTCCTGCCTTCCACCTGTTCGTGATGTGGACGCGCGTGCCAGTGCCTCCAGCAGAGTAGATTCGGCGAGTGTACGTTGACGGGTGTTCCTGTCAAGCGTTCGCTAATGGCACGGCGCCTGCATTTACCACTTCGCTTTCTCTCGCTGTGCGTGGCTTCCGAAGGGAACTGGGGCTGTAAACAAGCTTCTCGCCACCGCACACGTAATCCCCTTGTAACGCAAGACCGCGTACTACAGAGCAAGTGACAAGAACCAAGCCGCCGCAAAAAAAAAAAAAGTTAAGGACAGAAGACACCAAGAGGATTACATAAGCGAGCACCAAAATTATGCTGCCGAGGCAAGTTGACAGAAGTTTGCGGTTACGAGCCGTTTCACGTTAATTGTCGGTTCATTTTCCAGGAACGCATCTTACTTTTGCAACTTTCCTAAATGAAAATGGGATGCAGCTTCATTTCTGTCTTCTTGTTGCGGATGTTCGAATTTCGATAGCCTATCCATACCCAACAATTCTGAACAAAAGCATTTTTGAGCTGGAAACCTTTTATGAACGCAATTTTTTGATGTACTGTAAGATTTACCTATAACAATATATTCGCAGATCATTCGGCGGCAGTCTTGAATAGTTTTTAGTATTAACGTTTTTCGTCAAAAGCTTTCCACTTTCGTTTCCTATGGGAGTCTTTAACTGTGCGGTGCGATCAATGGAAACGTTTTAAAATAAAGATTTTGCTACATATCAGTATAATGGATCATTTCCTTCAATATTTTCGTAAGATTAAATTACAATTTTCCTATTTTCGAATTTTTGTCCGGAATTGTTGGGCGTCATTCATGGACAACAAAAATGTAGTAGGTGAAGGTTTTTGCGACAAGAATAAACTCAAAAAAATTTCCCACAGTTCCAAAAGATTTTGATAACTTTATATCGCAAGACAACTGGAGCGTGATTACGCTTATGAACTCAAGTGTACCACGTTGGCTTTCAGCATCGCGCGCAGGGCGAGAAACCCCAAAAAATCTTTGAAAAAAAGATTTCTTTAACTAGTATATATGCGTACCAAAGATAGTCTATACTATGCCTGATGCTGAAGTGTTCGCTGCTGTGCACATCGAACATGCGAAGGCGTGCAACTGACCCCGCAATAACAAAATACATAACGGTGGAAAATATTTTTGCTATTGCCAGAAATTTTGATCGAGAAAAAGTTGTTCATATTAATTCATATGCAAAGTTTTGTTTTTGAATTTGTACCATCCAATACATAAAACAGTACAATTTAAGCTGTAGAATAAGTACTTGTCTTTACAATTAAATGTACAAGGAGTCAAAGCGGGCTTTTTGATATATCGGTGAGGTTAAGCTGACATATCCGTGAGCTGAACTTCTGCTTGGCATTTGTACGTTCAGTGATTTATTGTAACATAATTACGGGAACTGATTAGACTCAGCAGGTGTAAATTCTTTTACTCTGTAACTTTGTCACTTCTAATTGTTCTGCGAGCAATTGAGAATCGGATAACAGCACTTCTTCTATACACATACCAAGTGCCAATCGACGTGCATACCGGTAGCTGCAGCAGGTTACTCTCCTTTTTCTGTGTTCTCTTGTACACGCTCTCACACTGCGTTTTCCCCTCTCGAAGATGAACTACCCATGGTATTTGCACACACTTTCCCAAGGTCATAAAACCCAAAGCATTTACGTAAGCGTTAGGGTGCTAAGTTAAACAGTTTGTTTGATTGAAGTGTTTTGGGTGCTTCTGTTCCTAAAAATGCAGTCATCCATCTATTCATTTCACTAGGACGAAATGATCTCTTGTCTCCTCACCTCAATTGTGGCTTAAGTTCTTTTAAAAACTGTTTCTTGTGAGCTCCTTGTATTTAAAATACTTCTTAAGAACTTGCACTGTTCTCAAGCAATTTATATTTTTCTTCCACTATCACTTTGCAGGCACTGGCGTTTTTCTGTTCAACGATAATCAACTGCTTCTCTTCATTTTTTAAGCAGCCAGCTTCGATAAGCTTTGTTCCTGCAAAGAAAATACATTTTAAGATTACACTGATATTCCTCCCTGTTTTTCAAACCTACAAAATCTTGTTTTCTGCAAATTAGCGTAAACGTAACCGTAAGGGATACGGAAACACGTTGACAGATATTTAGAAGAACATGCAGCCTCCCCTCTGGTGCAATGGCACAAGGTCATTGAGTGTCATAGTCCTTAAATTGACCGTATGTCATCATTTGGATATTTAATACCTGGCTGCTGCTAAATCTTTTGTTTCAAGGATTTTATGCGAACCGGTGTCTCCCCCTGGCAACAGCATGAACTAGAGCTATGACGACAACAACGTGCTCCCACTCACAGCAAAAGCCTCTCTAGTATCTCGGCATTTGGGAACAGTATTATCGGTAAGCACTTATCAAGGCTCTTGCCTTTCATCACCTATGGCGCAGCGCTGTGCTGGCAAGAACACCTCAGTGCTGTCTCGCAATATGTAATCAGTTTTTTTTTACATTCTCCAAACCATGATTTGAACTAATCACGCGCCCAACCTGGACACATTTCTTATTGTGTAAATAGTTTGTACTTATTACTTCCCCCCCCCTATCCTCTCTTCCTGTCCCCTCACCTCTTTCATTTCATTTCTCCATTCTGCCTGTTATCCTTTATTTCCGCTGCCCCAGCTCAGGTGCTTCAATATCGAAGCAGATGCCGGGGCTAGCAAACATCTTTTCCTTCCTTTTTACTATTATTTTTAATAAAACCACCACCACCACCAAACCATGATTACCATTCATTTGGCACTGTTTGGCGACAGATGCCAATGTGTCATAAAAGTCCATTACCGTCATCCAACCATGAGATATACAAGGTTCTCCCACCACTTAGTTGAGTGCGATGGAAGGTTAAGGGGCAGCTGCGAGCACCAGAAGGAAGGATTTTTCTTGCGCTTTCTGTGCTAACCTTTTAGCAGTGTCTTTGTTCTTATCGCGGCAGCAGAATACCCACAAAAGCCGCAGCACAAACTGGTAGAAACTGGAGGCAAAAACTCGCGGCAGCGGAGAACTTTATTTCAGAGGCAGGACGTTGGCGTGGTGTTCATACAAGGGGAACGTGGTAGGGAAAATGAGGCGCTATAGAGACCATCCGTACGTGGCTTCTTTCCCGCTAGCGGAAGGACGCTTGCCGTCATATTCGCCTTGGTTTAGATGGAGGAAAGGCAGGAAAATGCCCAGAGAAGCACGTGAACCGAGAACCAGAGTCAGCATGACGAATTTTTCATTTAAATTAAGACGTCCCTGATGAGTTTCGGGGTTCTTTTTTCTCTTATCCTCCTCTCTTCGTCTGGCTTCTCCAGGGAAACGTTGGTGGTGAAGGAGATGTCTGGGCATGCTGGAACCACGGATTTCCTGGAAGAAGGGCGGGACTGGGTCCTCTGTGCCTCGCTGACGTTAACGCCTGCTATCTCTCGTACTCGTCGGACGGCGACGACTGCAGTGGACAAAAGAACAACAGCCAACAATATGAGACCCACAGTAACAAGCAAGTCCAACTTACAGTGTTAACGCTGATAAATAGTTACAATTACGGAGCGCAGGTTTTATTTATTTATTTGATTTTTCTGCCCACCCAACACCTTCTTTTATGGCATTCTAGCTAGTCAAGGCGGGGTCGATAACAATACAATGCAGTTGTGAGGGACACAAGATCCAAACTGCAGCATCGCTATTGCCATCGACAACTGTCATTTTCATTCTACTGGAATCTACCATTTAAACAAAGGCATCAACTATTAATCACAAGTAACAACAGACATAAAAGTGTCTATAGCTTTTTTTTACATTTCTGACTGTCTGGCTCAAAAAAGGCACTTCAGCACAACTGCTGTGTAATACATTCCCTTGCCGGTGTTTTTCTGGTAAAGAAGGGATGAAATGGGACTCAGGGTAAATTGGCCTCGTTCGATACCTATCTTAAATGACATATAAGCAATAATAGAAAAGCTTTAACAAAGAAAGACTTTCTGCGTTTTGTAGTGTGTTCCATCATTTGTTTGCAGGTGTCGCAAAAACATTCCTGGAGTTGCTATTGAATACAACTCTGACAACTAAGTCATGAACCGCAATTTCCGACCGTCATTCGCCGCCTAGGAGTACCTCACTGCGGATGAATATGCATCCACATGCTCAGCGCTAGATTTATATCCAACCAGGTTTTCGTTTGATCAGGAAAGGTACAGTTTTCCTTCGGACAACGCCCAAGACTCTACTAATTTGAACTGTAATCAAATTAATATTAAATTCAATGAGAAGCCGGAAATCAAGTAAAAGTCAAGACATAAGTTTTTAACTCACGAATGTAACGTTTTCCTTTGATATTGCATTTCCATTTTCGGGATGCCTTTTTTTTGGTGAAACACTTGTGCACTGTTTTAGTGTAAATTTTTCTGTAAATACGTTATGTTCATATTACGGTGCCAGCGCGAATAACTAGGTGAGCTCTATGTTCGAGCATCCGATTATTGATAGATAAAAAGAAGTCAATAGCACACGCACGCAAATACTACAACATAACAAAGCACGTAGTTTGCAAAGAAACATTTCACAGTAACTGTGGGTGAAACCCTCTTTCAAGACTTTCATGAGTCGGCAAGTCATTAAGAAAATATTTTGCCGTTCGAGTGACAAAGTCAGAATTCCCTGATATTATGCATGCCGCGGTAAATTAAGTTCAAGCGCTTTAATACCACTTTGTGCACAACACGCTCTTGTGGTAAAATTTCACAAAATATGGGAAATTTCAAACGTGGCGCTTTTTTTATGTTGCCAGTAGATTTCGAAGTTTGCCAAGAAAGACGCTTTAAATTAACATTGATGGCACCTGACAACTTATTTTCACTCTTTTCTCTAGCTACACTTAAGTGGCATAATCGGATTGAAAATATGGATTTTCAGGCGCCAGTGATAACCACCTCTTTATCAAAACCCGAGTTCTCCGTCAATATGCTTTCTCATACTTCCTGTGTGAAAAGGATTCCTTTTACTCAGCAGTTGTGCACACCAGGAACACAATGATGGCAGATGTGCTAAGGGGCTTAAAACACCCAAGAGTTAATGCCCGTTACAGACCACGCATTCAGAACGACGGATACCCCAGCCTCTCAATCAAAACTCCTCTATGCCACCAGGAGAATGCATTAATTTTAATTTACGACGTAATACGGCACCAGAGTCGTTAACCTCTGAGAAAATGGCCGAAAACGTTTTTGTTTTTAATATAAAGGACGCAAAGCAAACACCATAATACCATAAACACTTCCATATTTCGACATCTTTACTTAAGCTCAATGGCATGCGCGCGTGCAAACAATGTTGCCACGCACAAATGAAATTCAGTGCAATATGTGCAGCGGCGTAGCTGGGGCTTGCGATGTTTGCATGGCACTGCCAGATAAATTAATAAGCTCTGAGGGCTCAGCCACGGAGGTGAGAACGCCCTATATATTTTCCTTCTCGTTGGCCTCGCTACCGGAGATAAATGTAAACAGCTGTGACCGCATAATCTAGTCGCGCAGGATGGGGCTCTCACATTCCTAACCGGGTAACGCGCTCCCTGGTTATGAACATATTGGCACTCGACTGCGCTGGGTGTCTGTCAGCAGCGCATAGTATCGTACGCGCCAACAGCCAAGGCTCTTGGACTGGCGGCTGTCGCTCTTTGACGCCATGCTGTCCAGCGCCGGAGCACTGACCTTCATATCCCCAAATTGCAAGCCTGCAGAGCAAGACGCGAGAAAGCAGAATAGTCTCCTACTCTGTTCTTTGCATTCTTAACGTCCCGCCTCTTTTTTTTCTCTTACGTACTTTCAAAGATTTTATTTCTCGTAGCGCTAGTCTGATGCCACGAAAGTAATGCCTTATTTTCAAACCGGTTTTCCACACATCGAGGCGGTAGAACAACAGATAAAGCTATGTAGCCCTGGAAATATGCAAGGGTTATATTGAATGCCAGCGTCAGAGTCAATAGTTCGTGCAATAATGGTAGACCATTTAGGCTCAATTTGACTTCCTTTTCAGCCATAAATTTATATAATTATTCATTTATTTTTTTATTCATACCTCCCAGACCCAATTACGGGGTCAGGCAACATCGGGTGATGAAACTTCAGCGATGTTTCTCCCAAACGTACACTGCCGGTTGGAAGCCAAACCAAAAGTGTTTGCTTTCGCTTCAAAATAGATTTATTATTCGAATACGGCCCACCAGATTGCCGCGAATATTTGCAGTGTTTATTCGTTTTTCAAATCTGCCGCGACACCACCTTATCACTTTGTTTGCGACGCAAGACGCGACTAGATTTATCTCGATTGATCGCAGCCAGGCAAAGCTGATTCTACGTTGTTCCGGAATGTTCTAGTAACTTTGCGCCCTTTATCTCGAATGTTCGCTATCAGCTTTAAATTGAGCACGGCCGACCGCGGCGGGCATTCTGTTCGACGACCGCCGAGCACGCTTGTCGCTTCGCCGTCGCCGAGTGATTCAGTACATTTTGGGTGCAAGTCAGCCCAATAAACAGTTCTTTTAGAAGATCC